>JAUZSV010163520.1:0-13212 GCA_034780495.1 Parotocinclus cesarpintoi | reverse complement strand
ATTAAACCTTCACACTCTGCTCTTACTGGTGCAATGTGTAATTAATGAAGATTGGCCACCAGGCTGGTCCAATTCAGTCATGTGAGGTGGTTCAGTTTCATTGTTCAACCCCTGTAAGTTATAACTCAAATTTACTCACCACACAGTACTCCTGAACGACTCTCCAACACCATTTGCCATGTAAAACTATCTCCACGCCTCAGCTCGTTCTCTAGATCCTTAATGGACTGAGGGAAGGCACATTTCCATAGAAGCAGCATTCTGGGTAGATGGTGCTTTACTACAGAGGGTCCTGGATAGAATTTTAAATACATAATCAGCACCTCAATTCCAGCTTACCAAAAGCAAATCTCATTTATCCATGCTTATACCGGGAAGTATAGAGCTTATGTGAGAACTCAAGGGTTCGATACCATTGCAGGGTCATGTAAATGACCAATGCATGGACCTTTAGAACTGCCAGAGGAGCTTCTGATTTTTAGAATTGAGTACACACCTCACATTTTTGTCTATAATATCTATGATATTACACCTTTTCATTGGACAACATCGAAGATATGACACCTTCATACGATTTAATGTAGTCAGTCTACGGCTTGTATAACAGTGAACATTTTCCTGTTTTCAGCTTTGCCATGAGGTGTCATGTTGAACTTCCAGTGACCAGTATGAGAGTGTGTGAGAGTGATAACACCAAATTTAACACACCTGCTCCCATTCACACCTGAGACCGTGTAACAATAATAAGTCACATAATATCGGGGAAATTGGACACAATTTGTCCATTTTTCTTTAGGGGTGTACTCACTTTGGTTGCCAGTGGTTTAGACATTAATGACTGAGCGTGGAGTTATTTTGAGGGCACAGCACATTTACACTGTTATACAAGCTGTAGATTGATTACTTTATGTTGCATCAGTGTCATATCTGCAATATTGGCTCATGAAAAGTGAAATGTAAGGGGTGTAGTCACTTTTGTGAGATACTATACTTAGCAACTTACTGTTTTGATCTCACTGTTACTGGTGTTTCTATTAATAATGATTAGTATTCATTCATTTATTCTCTTCTGCTTAATCAACATGGGGTCGTGGGCCAGCCGGTGCCCACCCAGCAACTTTGGGCGCAAGGGCAGGAACAACCCTAGATGGGGCACCAATCCATCATAGAGCGCATACATGTACACACACAAAGTCGTGCACACAGTCACTAGACACAAATTAACCTAAAACACTTCTTTGGACTGTGGGTGGACCCGGAGTACCCTGAGTAAACCCACGCAGACAAGGGGGTGGACATGCAGATTCCACAGAAAGGACTCATTTTTGCTATGATGCAGTGGTGCTACCCAATGATAATTAATTGTAAACAAAATCAATTCGATTAGATAGATATTAAATATGCAGATGAAAATGAAAGTGGCAAATGTGTTGCAATACACATTTTGCAATACAAAGAGTTTCTGCAAATTTTGCAATACAACAGTTTCTCAAAGTAACCAAGCTACCAAATTATTTCAATATTCTCATCGCATTCACACAGTTCATTAAACAATTTGTGTATACTATAAAAAACACTACACATCCATTCGAGTGACCAAGATATGATTAATCAGACTGCATTTACTACTTATAATCTATTAAATTGCATGAAATAAGAAAATATGGATTTAATAAAAATGAGGTTCTGAAGGCTTTCTGAATACATACCTAAACCATAAAACAACAAGTGGTGATCATAAATCATTCATTTAATTATATAATGTTATTGGAAACAGCTTGCGTAAGCTCTTATCCCGTGTGCCTGGCATGGCATCAATTCGTGTGGATATGCAGTATTCTTATTTCGCAGCAGAGAGTATAAGCAAGTATTGAAAATAGTTTACTATACTCAACAACATGTTTTCATTTAGGTCTACAGTGCTCTATATAGGATGCAGAATGTACAGAATACAAATTAGGGGACCATTTCTAACAGACCATAGGTACAGGTGCCCCATATGATCAAGCAGGTCAATTTTGCTTAATGTTATAACAACGGTAGGCTAAAAAAAAAAAAAAAAGACAATTTTAGGATTAAGTTCATGAACAATCAACGTTACTGCCCTACTGAAGTCAGCATTTATTTATAATTACCCAGTGTAGTGAGGGCGCTGATTAGTAACCAGCCTCCCTGAGTTCGCTGCATGGAGAGTCGACTGTTCTGGGCAGCAGTGCGCAGCAAGTCTTCAGCCAGTCCCATCACCAGCTGTTTAATGACATGTAGTTATTTCTCTACTAAACAGCCAGATGAGATCAAGTAAGTGAATTCTGGAGAATCTTTTTACTCAGGGAAAGACAAAACAGAACAGTGATCATTTCATGTTCATTTCACAACATATAAGAAACATTTTGCTAAAAAAAAAAAATTACAGAAAGAGAAAATGTCGAAAATTACATTCTCGTTGTGTGTCTGTGTGTTGGTCGTGTATGGTGGGTCAGCATGGCTGATAAAGTAAAAACAATATACCAAAATGGCCAAAATGATATATAGAATTAGGCCAAACTTTTTTTTTATTGCTTATTTCGCGGATCCGCCGACGATCATATTTGAAGAATACTAAATTATTTTTTTTTTTGGTATTTCTCGGATCCGCCGCAGCACCAATGGTTGACATAAAAAAAAAAACAACAACAAAAAACATTTTTATTTAGCTTTTTCCGCCCTCCGGTGGAGAGCCAACGGTTTTCTTCTGTTCATTTCATTTTTTTACAGATTCACTTTCATTTAATTGTAGGTTAAATACATTTTATTAAAAAAAACCAAACAAATTGAAAAGTGCTGAGGAACAAGCAATTAAAAAAGTCTGGCCTTACATACAATAAAATCATTACTTTGCTCTATTATTCAATGTATTCAATTTTGCACATAATGCCAACTTCTTAGCGGATGCTTGAAGCTGAAGAGCTTGTGATCACAAGCCTAAAGACTATAATAGAACAGGTATACTCTGTATCATCCATCCATTTACCATCTATCCAACCAATGACTGTTAGCTTAAATAGCTGAAGTCTTCAAAGTGATAAGACATTATGATGTAGTTTCACGTTGCGACTGTAAACAGACTTCAAACAGCAAAGACACAAAATAGTGCTGCCTGACTTATGATGTTACAGTATAGAGTACTGTAACTGAACCCTAGTTACATTACTTTACTGAATAATTGTTACAGATGCCTATGTTAATTGCTTATTTCTTTACTGCCCCCACGTGGCAGCATATTATCATTGTTTTGTTGCACTCTAGTGAAGTGCATATTGCTTTTTCTGTCCTTCCTAACCTTTTCTGCTTTGACTTGTTTTGTTTATAAATGTGACTGGAAAAGAAGTCTGAAATCTTAATGTACTTTTCTGCATTAATGCTGCCATCACAACCCCAATACCATGACAGACTATGGCCTGTTGCACATATCAGTCTGGATGGTTCTTTTCGTCTTTCGTCAAGCACGCAGCATCCAGTTTTTCCAAAGAAGATCTGGAATACTGATTTATCTGACCACAATATACGTTTCCACTGTTTGTTGGTCCAGCATAGATGCCACTGAGCCCAGACAAATTGAAAAATGGAATGGGTGTGCTAACTTTTAACTTTAGAGGCTGAGCCAGACCAATTTAGGAATATTGGAGACTGGATCAGTGAGCAAGCCCAAATAAGCTACTGCTAGGTACTGTGCGGATTACATTGGTTTGCTTCACGATATTTCGATTTTATGATTTGAAGCTGTAGTGGGAGACTGGAAGGAAAAATCAAACAAAAAAAACCTGTCATTTATTAGTCATTTTAATACAAGATATCACTATAAATCTGTCAATTCTGTCGATCTGAAAATAGCTGGTCACCTCAACCTCCAATCAAAACAACAGATCTACAGATGTTATGGTGTACTGATTGTATTGACTAAACAGCCAACATACTTTACAAATGCGGTAGTGTTTTCACATCAGCTGTGCTGTGCTATGCTGGGACATCTGCAACTGCTCCGATCCACTCACTGTGTTTTATAAGAAGTGAAACGGCAGCCAAACAGCTCACGAAGTAGCACGCTCACTGCTATTGCTGTTCTCGATGATTCATTGGCTTTCCATGAAAGTTGCACACTACTACATGCCCATTATTTTGCTCTTTACCACCCAGACCAGCTACCTCCCACGTTCCGGAAATTCATCATTAGGTGCTCATTTCTCAAACCGCACTTAAAACTGTAGAACAACTGCTAATATCAGGTATTTGTGGTGACCTAGTGGTGAAGGTACTGGACTATGGACCAGAAGGTCCAGGGTTCAAATCCCACCTCTACCACAGTTGGGTCCTTGAGCAAGACCCTTAACCTACAATTGCTTAGATTGTAAGACTGTATGAATTGTAAGTCGCTCTGGATAAGGGCGTCTGCTAAATGACATAAATGTAAATGTTGGAGAACGTGCACCTTTCCTCACATGTTCATACGGCAGGACCTGGGGCCCATTGTAGATCTCAGAATGCTGTCCACGGGGCTTTTGTAGCTCCTTTTTCAGAGCAGGCACTTATTTCAGTGCATAGGAGCCCAGAGTGATGTAAGCATATGCCCACTGGACTGGACCCAAGTGATGCAGGTGCCTACGTTGAGGGCAACAGCCATTTTGAAGTGTGCTTGTACACCGGTAACCAAATAATCATCAGGTATTTGTGCTAAGAATGAAAAATAAAGGGAGACATTGGGACTGATTTTGAGTCGTTTGATCAGCTTACAGTACTTCAGCATTACTACTACTAATAATAATAAAAGCCCTGGAACAAATGTAGTAGGGACTGTTGTAGCCTAGCGGTTAAGGAACTGGACTATGGACCAGAAGGTCCAGGGTTCAAATCCAACCTCTGTCACAGTTGGGCCCCTGAGCAAGGCCCTTAACCCACGATTGCTTAGATTGTAAGACCTTATTAATTGTAAGTCGCTCTGGATAAGGGCGTCTGCTAAATGCTGGAACTGTAAATGTAGTTCTTAGGGGAGCTTTGTAGAGGTAGATGCTCAAAGTAGTTCCTAGAACCTTTTTTTCCCCTCGCCACTGTCACCTTAGGCTTGCCGCTCTAAATTTGACTTGATCAGATCGCGTTTTAGATCACAGAAAGCTACTTAGATACTGTACAATTTGACATTTAGGTGCCTCTTTGAGTCCTAATACGTTCGGAGGAACAGTAGCTTCTGCCTGGACCTACTAAGGAATTTATTGGAATTGAAGGTTTACCCGTTACCTGGCGGTTTATGAGTTCAACGCCCAGTTTATACGCCGTGACTAAATGCAGCCGTTTCTTCTTACTTCCAGGCCTTGTCTGTTGGGGATGCAGATGCGCAAAATGACCTCTGGAAGGCGGCGCGTTTTAGGACGCATCTCGTGCTTGATATGTTTGAGCGTACAGATCGCGGGAAGGCCTTTGCACCGGTGAGATGAGGTAGTAGGTTGTGTAGTTTTAGGGTCACATCCACACCGGGAGGTAACTATACAACCTACTGTCTTTCTCAAGGTGACGAGACAGCAGCCCGGACTTCCTTTGTAATTTGCGCTGCCGGGTGGCGTGGGAATTCGATCGTCTGGGCGCGCGTTCGTGGGAGCGCGGCGAAAGAGTTGGGGCGCTTTCGCGGAGCGAGGTAGTAGCTTGTATAGTTGTGGGATATTGATTTGATCTCGGAAAGGAGATAACTGTACAATCCATTGCCTTCCCCGAGGTGCTGAGGTTCACATATTTTGTTGTAAACTAACTGGTATTCAAACTGCGTCCGGATTTTGTGAAAGGATGCGCAAAATTCCTACGTGAAGAAATAAATACAATTCATGCCTAAATACTTGTTTATGTTAGAAAGCCATTAGGCCAGACTTTTTTTTTTTATTGCTTGTTTCGCGGATCCGCCGATGATCATATTTTTTTTTTGTATTCTTCAAAAAAAAAAATTTTTTATTATTTTGGTATTTCTCGGATCCGTCGCAGCACCAATGGTTGAAATAATTTTTTTTTTAAATGTTTAAAAAAAAATTTCAAAAGATTTTTTTTGCCCAACAGTATTGTTCTGTTGATTTCATTTTTTTTCCAGATTCACTTTAATTTAATTGTAGGTTAAATACATTTAATTTTTAAATACTAATTTATTTTTATTTCTTCCTCCTTCCTTGTATTGATTCCACATAGTCCTTGGGAAATTGAAAAGTGCGGAAACATTTTTCAAACATTCGGAAACAAGATTATTACTAGATTATTATTAGATTTTTACAGTAGATTCATAAGTAGCGACATCCGAGGAACAAGCAATTTAAAAAAAAGTCTGGCCTTAAGTCATGAATCTAAGGTAATAAATTACGAGTGCCCTGCTCCATAAAATAAGACATAATTTCTTTATAAAAATTAAGGCATCACGGCTTGCGAGAAAGACATTATTATGTGTAGAAACAGGTTTAGTGTGAGAACAGTATCGTCTTTATAATAAAGTCTCGTTCCCACATTTCAAGCAGTGTCCATGAGCAAAATCCCCCCAAAAACCCACCCCTTATCGAAAAGTATGGTTATAATTAGACCTGCCTTGGTTAACATTTTGGCTTACCAATGGCAAACGCAGACCCATTAGCCCCCTTGACACCAGGAAGAAGTGCCACAATAATTTAGAATTTGATCATGGACTCAATTGTGGCTAACAAATTGTGACCACACCTCATCTGGATTGATTTAGTTAGGTAATTTAGTTAGGTTATCCGCCTAAAAGATCCCTCGTTCATTCCGATTTCAGCCTAGAGATGGCGCTCTTTAATAGTGTGTCCTCAAGGTCTGTCTTTCTGAGTACTGTAATATTATTTTAAGATTTAAACTCCTGATCAGATTGTTCATCCCATTAGTTGGCCAACATCTAAGCGTTTTGTTACGTTAAATTACCCGACTATATTATATATTGTCAGACAAACTTGTAGTCCTGGCAGCCTGTCCTGTATACGACTGCCAATATTGTGAAGCATCACCGCCACCCAGGTGTCTGTTTATTGAATTAACTTGGGGTTTTCCCTTTATTAAGATTAAAAGTTTGGCTCCTACACCTAAAATATGAACAGAAAACCAGGCTTAGGCAACAAAACGAAGGGACAGTGCTTCGGCACGAGGGCCGGCACGCACTTGTCGTGATAGCAGTTCTAAACGTGCCAATTGAAAGTGGATGGCCTGGTTGTTAGAACATCCGAATCGCGGTTCCTCTTAATAGAAGGTCAGACCTAAAAAACGACTACAGGTATGCGAAACAACGTCTGAGGTGTCTTGATTATTAGTATATTATCACAATATCAGATAAAACCTGTCCTATATTTATACGTTATTCACTTCTGAATGACAGAAAACTAGGATGAGCACAGCATTGCGACACCTGCTGACAAAGAGAATTGCAGTCTTGAAGGCAGAAAAGGTTTTGTTTTTTTTAAAGGAATTTCAAATTGTATTAAAGATACGAGTTACTTCATTGTATAGTACTGTACTAATTGCTTTCATATGGTGTTAATTAATAATATTGATAAAAATAAAACACTATGGTCACACACTGGTCAGTGTCCTGTTTCATAACACATAATGCAGATGTTAAAACGTGCATTTCGGTATCAATCCCCAGGGTGGAGCCGTCTGGGTCCTTTCTGTGTGGAGTCTGCATGTTCTACCCGGGTCTGTGTGGGTTTACTCCGGGTACTCCGGTTTCCTCCTGCAGTCCAAAGACATGCAAGTTAGGTTGATTGATTACTTTAAACTGGCATTGACATGTGTGTGTGTGTGTGTGTGTATATGTGTGTGTACAGTGTACGGAAAGTATTCGGACGCCTTTAAATTGATCCCTCTTTGTTATATTGCAGCCGTTTGCTAAAATTAAAAAAGTTTGTTTTATTTCTCATTAATGTTACACCCAGGATCCCATCTTGACCGAAAAAACATACGTGTAGAAAGTGTTGCAAATGTATTAAAAAAGAAAAACTAAAATATCACGTGGTCATAAGTATTCAGACCCTTTGATCAGAATTTAGTAGAAGCCCCTTTTGAGCGAGTTCAGTCATGAGTCTTGTTGGGAATGATGCAACAAGTTTTTCACACCTTGATTTGGGAATTCTCTGCCATTCTTCCTTTGCAGATCCTCTCCAGTTCCATTTTCAGGTCTCTCCAGAGATGCTCGACTGGGTTTAGGTCAGGGCTCTGGCTGGGCCAGTCATGGTCATGTCTTGTTGGAAGGTGAACCTTTGGCCCAGTCTGAAGTTTCCTTCCAGGATACATCTGTACTTGGCTGCATTCATCTTTGCTTCAATTCCAACCAGTCGTCCTGTTCCTGCAGCTGAAAAACACCCCCATAGCATGATGCTGCCACCACCATGTTTCACTGTTGGGATTGTATAGGGCAGCCACACGTACCACTTAGAATTAACGGCAAAAAAGTTTAATCTTCGACCAGAGAATCTTATTTCTCTTAGTCTGGAAGTCTTTCATATGTCTTGCACTGAGGAGAGGTTTCCGTTGGGCCACTCTGCCATAAAGCCCCGACTGGTGGAGCTGCAATGATAGTTGACTTTGTGGAACTTTCATCTCCCTACTGCATCTCTGGAGCTCAGCCACAGTGATCTTTGGGTTCTTCCTTTACCTCTCTAACAAAAGATCTTCGCCCACGATTGCTCAATTTGGCTGGACAGCCAGGTCTAGGAAGAGTTCTTCTATTGTATCAAATACTCATTTCTTACAATAAAATGCTACTTAATTACTTGTAAATCCTACAATGTGATTTTCTGGATTTTTTAAGATTCTGTTTTTCACAGTTGAATTATATATAAACAATAAAAAATTACAGACCTCTCCATTCTTTGTAGGTGGAAAAACTTGCAAAATCAGCAGTGTAACAAATATTTCCCTACTGTATACATATAAATAACTTTTTTTTTTAAATAATCATATGGCTTTACTGTATATTTAAATTTTTTTACACACACACCCTTTCAAAGTTCAGATTGCTCTCTTGCTGTAAAAACAATGGAAACTGATCAAAGGATTTTTCCTGTGGCATTCCTTAAGCTCGATGAGACATTAGATTAACCAATTCCCAGTATCTCACTTACTTAAGAATCACGTAAAATGCATACATGTGTGGTTGGTTTTGTAGCTGCAGTCAATATACAAATTACTTATTTTAAACAGCTTTTATTATTATTTAAAATCTGTATCTAAAGCTCAATTGAAAAGCCCACCAACGCAGTGCCTGTGATGTGAGGTCTTCAGCTGGGGTTGGATTTCAAACACAGGTAACATTTCCAACATTATAAGCATAAGAGCCTAGTCTGGGGATCATCCACCCTATTCAGGGCACTCTTACAACAGCACTCTGTATTGTCCATAACAGGTGCCAAACACATGCAACCCTAAAAGGAAAAAAGTATGGTTAAATCGGTACCTTGTTTTCCCTTCAGTCTCTGTACAAAGCCACGGGTCCACTTCTTGTGGGCCATGTTGAGTGGGATTCCTGAAAGTTCACTATTAATGTAGAGAGCACACTGCAGCTGTAGGAAGTACCAGTCCTCCATGATCATCTGAGTTTTAGCTCCTGATATGCGGTGCTATGAGTCAGATTAAAACAAATACTTAAATCAGCCTGGCAACCCACATCCAATTTATGGGTCTTATTCAAATTAACTTTCATACTTACTTATGATCTCCATAAATTCCATACTGTCTGATCCTAAATTACTAGTTTTACTCAAATTGTTCTGCTCAATATCTAATTATATCTATTTTATATCTGTAAAATAGATCTAAGGATATCTATTATACACATCTGTAAGCAACAGCATTTGGAGAGACCTCCTCCTGCTACTGATGGCTGTCCCACCAAACTAAATAATCCGGGGAGACAGGACTTGGTAAGAGAGGTTAGAGAGCCAGTGGCTCCTCTGGTTAAGTTACAAAGATCCTGGGTGCAGATGGGAGAAACTTTCAGAAGAGCAGCCATCACTGCAGCACACCACCAACCTGGGCTTGTGTTAAATTAGAGCAAATTGCAGGTTGGCTTTCATGTGTTTTGTAGAAGAGGTTTTTATTTGGCCACTCTGTCATAAAGCCCAGTTTGGTGGAGAGCTGCAGTAATGGTTGACCTTCTGGAAGTTTCTACCATCTGGATGCAGGATCATTGGAGCTCAGCCAATGCATTGGGTTCTTGGTCACATCTCTTACTGTGGCCCTACTGCTCTGATTACTTAGTCTGGTGGGGCGGCAAGTTCTAAAAAGAGTCCTTTTAAACTAGAAGGCCCCCAGAGTTCGATTTCAAGTGTCATAGAAAACGGTGTGAATATTTTAAATGTTAATACATTTGCAAAACTTTATATTCTGTTTGCTATTCTGGTTACATTCTCATTATAAGATACTGGGTATATGCTTAGTGTATATTTGAGCACACCTAAGAGTTGCTGTGGCAGAAGTAGCTTCACTGTACAGTACTCACTTTCTTGATGACATCATTGAGGAAGATTATCTCAGTCAGCTTCATGGTCAGGTCATCTTCATTAGTTCCTGATTTGAGGTCACTAACCACAGAGGGGCGAATACACAGAGGTGGGACCAGTAGGCGGGTTAAGATGAGATCATCAGGTTTCCCAGACTCCGGATTCATCAGAAGCAGAGGAATGTCTTCACTAGGAATTCTCCGAAAAAGATTCAGAACAACCAGAGGATTCAGATTCTCCTGAATAGAGACACAGAGAGCTAAGTTATATACATTAAACTTTTAATGCCACTATCATTATTATCATGATGATTATGAGGAGTACCTGTGCTTTGGTCAGGAGAGACTCCACCTCTTTGTTGTGCTCGATGGCAATATCGAAGGACTGTAGGAAATCAGAGACAATGGGATCCACCACTTTCTTTGTTGTTTTATATTTTTCATGGATGATCTTCAGCAAACCACATTTCTTTACAGAACCTAAGGGAGAAACAGGAGGGTTAGAGACAAGTTTGAAATGCAATACTGCTCACAAAAATTAGGGGCTACTTCAAAATGAAATATCCCATAATGCAATAATCCCGACTTTTTGTGAACGGTATAGCTTAACTATGTCCCAACCAGTACAAACCGGCAATTTCTTTATTTAAAGAAAGACTAGGAGAAATTTTCCTTGCATGCACGTTGCTACTTCTTTCTTTTAGGATATTTAGCAAACCTAACTTAAACCAGTGGTTTTAAGAGGAATCTCTTAAGCAACACAAAGTTTCTACAGGTCTGATTTACCTACACAGCCCCTTTTTCATTCAGCGCAACAATGTATGGCATTTTTACTTCTCTATCCCACCATAGAAACAGCCAGCGCTGACTAAACTAATATTAATACTACTCTCTGTCAACATCATATGGCTACATTCAAAAAAGATGTAATAATCTGGATGATTTAGAATGGAAGGAACACACCGAAAAGAAAAAAGAGCAAAGCTGCCTAAAAATCCTGATAGATTGGTAATAAAATGGATTTGGTGAGTGTAAAACTATGTTGCCTAAATAAACGGTTATTTTCGAGCAGTAATATGATTAATTGAAATGGGGCAGGGGACAGAACAATTGAACATGGCTCACTCAGATAGGATGGGGATTCTTGCTACTGCAGTTTATAGATCAGTCCATTTATGACTCTACAAGGGGTGTACATGAAAGATGAAAGTTACATTGAATTATCTTTATGGTGCCGATATGCCTACTATGGGGAGAACTGCAAGTCTCTCTAGATGATGCTTACTAATCACAGAGAGACACTAAATTAATCACTCACTTCTCAAAATAACATTATAACAAGCAAAGATAATGAGAAAATACCCCCTGACATAGTGTCTACTCTCCTGCCATGTCGTTGAAAATGCTGTCAAACTACATGCACAACTTAAAAAAAATTGCACTAGCTAGTTAAATGAGAAAAAAAGCAAGTACTTTTGTAGCATTTTGTGCTCTGTGTGAAAGCAAGGTCACATGCAGTGCACACACTTGCATTTGTACAAATTGATTTTATCCTTCTGTACACTAGTGGAGCTTAGTCTGTGAAAAACTTATTTTATTTTATCATTATGAATGCTTGCCAATAGTACAATTCGAAAACAACAGGTTTGGTACCACAACATTAAAATCAGTGCCAGAAAAAAACTAGATATTAAATATGAATATAATACACTACTCACAAAATCTCAAAATGATATTTCCAAATGAATATGAAGTGGATCCCACAAGAACTGCTGGATGATCCGATTCTGTTCATGTCCCATCACTGTCAGTTCTTTTTGGCAGTCTTGGGTGATCATAGACCCTACTGAATTAGTCATTGTGTAGCACTCTCATCCAGTTTAACATTCTTCTGTTCACCCCCATGAATATATCACTTACTACTCAATCATGATAATTGATTTTATATCTCATTTGCTTAATCAAACTTTCTTTGACTTTTCATTTGCTGTTCTGGTGATCTTATTTAATGTAACAAAATCAAACGCTTTTTTAAATCTGTGCTGGTCAGAGTGACAGGTTGTGTTATATTAGTCTTACCGTTGAATGAGCCACAGCACAAGCAAACGTTCCTCTTTCTGCACTTGTCAGAGATCTTCTTCTTCAGGCTGCGTTTTTGCAGGTAGGGTAGTCCAGGACGTCTCAGGTAATCCAAAAACTGTTGCCTCTCCTCTTTACTCAACATGATCCGAGAGCATGTCTTACAAATCATCTACACACAGAAAGGAGAAAGATTACATATATATAATTATATATATTATATATAAAGATATAGATCATTATATATAAATATATAGATTATATAGATTATTATATATAAAGACAGCCAGTATATATATATATATATATAACAAATTTGTTGACTTAATTTTT
The DNA here is from genome assembly GCA_034780495.1 of Parotocinclus cesarpintoi. Classification (NCBI taxonomy): domain Eukaryota; kingdom Metazoa; phylum Chordata; class Actinopteri; order Siluriformes; family Loricariidae; genus Parotocinclus; species Parotocinclus cesarpintoi. The sequence continues at coordinate 296 of JAUZSV010163520.1, read as the reverse complement.
AGGTGAAATTCTATGTTGGTTATGTTACACTGACACGTACCTATTCAAAGCAGACTTTGATTACACATGATAAGTTCTGAGATCATGACTGCTTTTGTTTGTTAGTAGTTTGGCTACAGGTTAATGGGTTAAAAAATACCTCATAGGTTTTAGCAAGACAGCTGATACTTTAGCATGTTAAATCTGACAACCCTAATAATAACCTTTATATTTTTGGTGTTGTAAAACAATATCACCAGGCTCCATCTACCTTTTCATTATTATCTTTATTATTACTGCACTATGTGGAGGATGAG
>JAUZSV010163413.1:2592-13213 GCA_034780495.1 Parotocinclus cesarpintoi | reverse complement strand
TTAGTAAGTGCTATCATCAGCTATACACAAGCACCTCTGCTACACTAGACAATCTATGATTAATGAAGGTCACTAAAGTCGATCAGTTATCATCAGACACGCTGACATCTTGTCTGCAGACAAACAGTGATTCAATAGTGTAAGATCAATCTCAATCCTTACACAGAATCATCTCTTTTTGTAAATGGTAAGGATTAATCAGAATACCCAGACACAACATATGTCAGAACACGAAGACACTAATTAAGAATCTGTCATTCCTGTCCATTCAAGTTCACTTAACAGGGATTTTATTAAGCTGGGGATTCCTTTCCTCATAAAGCTGCTCATTCATCCTTATTCAAGTGCTTGTCTTTAATAAACATGGCCGATGCGTGAAGTCGGTAGTAAACCTCTTCATTGGCAGTAGGCTATTAGCAGTGCTTCATGTGCAAACCTAACTGGCTATGTCTAAAATAGAAGGGCAGTCAAATTATCATTTCTCAGTTCTGAAACGGCTGACCCTAATAAACCTTTAATGAACTACAGCCCAGTCTAGAATGCTTTGCCTGTACCCAGTGTTCTACATTTATAGGTGCTGGAGCCTCATCACTTTAGTAGTCACATCAGTAGACTATATCTACCGATGGGAACTGTACTTACAAGAATCATTTAATATAATCAACAAGAAACCTACCTGAGAGGGGATAAAAAGCTGAGCAATGCGATTTTTCTTTGCTGCACCTTTGTAGAGGGGCAGCAGGTATTGTATACTAAGGGGTAGTCTGTCTTTTAGGTGTGTCTCTAAAAGGGAAATAATTCTGACAATAATTATGACAAGAAGAAATTGAAAACTGAACACATGTGCGAACAAAAGACAGAAAACATAAATGAGCTAAGTAATAGTGAAATTGTGTGATAAAAAAATGACAGCTAATGTGGAAGAGTGAAAAAGAAAAAAAAAAAACTTTTTAAAGAGGTTGAACGGTGAAACTGAAAAAAAAATCTTCATGTCTTTTCACTGGGTTTAAAGATTTCCTTTTGAAATTTAAACCAATGTATGAGGACGCCATTTAGGTGTCATGCATTTTTTTTTTTTTTTTAATGGCTTAAGCACACATGATAGCCAAACATATAGATAGAAAAAGGTATGATTATTACAGTATATCTGTTTCTACATCACCTGACAACACCACACTAAACCAAATCTATTTATATTTTTCCTCAGCCTCTGCTCGTTTTTTTCTTGCCCTGTCTCTTTAAGCCAACCCCCCTTCTAGCCTGTTGCAAACACATTTGTGTTTCTCACTGTAATTGTTCCGCCTTCATTATCATCATTGTCACAACAAAAGAATAAACAAGCATAAAACAATAGTGATGCTTTTAGCAGATCTGTTTTTAAATGACACTTCCCACTATCTCTTTACTGTATTAGATGCGAGTGAAGACAAGGGACCCTGGCAGCATTTGTTTTTTTTCTCTTTGAGCCAGAGCATTCACTCATTGTGCAAATGTTAATGGTCGGAGTACGATTGGGAGCAGATGAAGGTCGTAAAGGTTACAGATTGTTCCTCTATTCACTACAGCACATGAAGGCTGGGAAATCAGCACTGGTAACAGATGTGTTTGCTCGCTCTTCATTAGCACACTGAAGATAGTCTTACACAGGTGGATGGATAGCTGTTCTATCCAGCCCACCTCAGTGTTAGTGTCTGTCGTTGCTTCACAGTTCTCCTCATGGCTTTTGTGTGGCAATACAATGGTGAAGTTATATGAAAAAGTACAGCATTAAAGGAGCCATTGTCAGTGTGTGAGAGTGCTTTTGCACGGTACACGTATTCCCCCACAAGGTCATTGGTATGGGGATCAGATCACGCTCTCAACAGAGACTTTACTTGAGCTCTAAAGATCCCTGAGTGCTCTTTCACAGTCACAACTGCTTTGTGCTCTTAATTTTCTCCTGATCGCACAAGCCACTGCACAAAAAAACGCAACTTTATTGGTTTAATCAAGGTTTCACACCTCATTCACAGGTTTAATATAGGTTATACACCTACAAAGGATGCTTGACTTCAAATAAACTTCAATAAACCTTTATTTCAGCTGTAAATTCATGGTCTTTTTAATAAAGAAAGAAAAGGTTTGATTGCACTTAACAGCACCTTCTTGTTTCTGGAGAAAAATGTGTAAATGCTAGCAAGAACTAACAATATTAGAGTTGAGCACATTTGTGTTGTTAATTCCAAGAGCAGCAAATTATAATCCTAGGCACAAAGTTTTCATCTAATCTAATAAATGGCCCTACCCATACTAATTGTTCTCTCAGCATCTTTTGTTTTTAGTCACTTGGTTGCACAATTTGCAGTTCATAAATGCAAGTAAAGCTAGGTTTATCCATTTTTGAATAGCAGAAAGTGCAAAGCAGGGCAGGGTACTGGTCGATGCTGATTATCTAAAAATAAAAGCTTCCTGCAACATTAACTTTGGGTTAAATTCGGATTTAAAATGAACATTTTCGGCATCTTCCTCTTTTGTGTAAAAATAGTATGAACTCAAGCTCAAGCATGGACTCTAGAATTTGATGCAAAATCTAATGACTCATGTTCTTCCAGCATGATTTGACAATATTTCAGAGATCGTGCACTAATGCTTACCTTTGTTTGCATTTAAGTGCCCCCATAAATGCTTAATGGAGTTCAGGAAAAGTCCATTCATCTTCCTTGATCTTCAAGTAACCATTGATAGGCTTTAAGTGTATCCAAGCATACACACAATGTCAAAAGGACGTTCAAATCATGTCCGTATCAAGTTGGTCAGTCCAGAACCACTCTTGCATGTGTGGTAGACGTACAAAATAGGTTCACAGTCTGAAAGTCTGTCAAGGACCGAAAATGGATGTCTTCAGAATTTATTTATATTATATTATTTATATTTTATTGTTTCTTAAATTGGGTTTTGTACATGTTTTAAAAAGAATCAAATCAAAAAAATGTTGATTCTGATCTCCATTAAGGTTACATTCTTAATATGATTTGAACATCAGTATTAGATGTCACAAATACTTTAATTCTGGACGTCTTTTAAAAACAGACCTGAAAACGATTTCTTTTAACCTGTGTTGATGACATAATTAGAACGTATAAGATGTAAAAGACGTTTTAATAACTTTCATTCTGGCTTCCCTGGCAAAGACTGGCAAAGATGTTATACTGACGTCTTTTGGACTTGTCTTTGCTTAGTGGGATTAAGGTTTATAGTTGAGTTATACTAAGATGTGTTTGGGTTGTGCATTATATAATAGTTGTACCTGCACTACATTTAAGAATAATGCAAAATATAAATCTCTGCACTTGTGGCCTCAGACTTTTGGCCATAAATACTTATCCCCTTGCCTAAACAACAACAATAAATCTGTAAGATAAGTGTTCCAGTATACAACACTAACGGTAATAAAACTAAAGTTTAAATAAATCACATAGGTTTCTAACATGATTTTATTATTAGATTATTATATTAGAAGAGCAAGTGAACTGATTGTCTTCGATTTTTGTTGGATTTTGTATCAGTGCCATCTTGCTGCATACTGAAAGTCCAGTAATGAGATTTTTGTGTTCTGGGCAGCACAGTGGTGCAGTGGTTAGAGTGACACCTCTACAAGCGTGGGTTTGGAGTCCTGTTTCGTGTAAAAATATTGTTTTAAATGGACATTTATTCATTGTTAAGATGGAGGCTAGCTAGACTGAGTTTTGGCAGTAATCGAAATGAGATGGGTCAAGTGAAAAAGGAATAAGGAAATAACAATGAAGATAAAGAAGAAAGAAGAAATGGAGAAAGGGAACCTGGAAGATCAAATGCAGATGGACAACGAGCAATACAAGCAGGCAGAGAAAAAATACTTGAGAGAAGAAATGGAAAAAAAAACTGTTAAACAGCTGAAGAGAGAAGCAGAATTGTGGGCACTGTCGAAAAGAACTCAAGCGGCATTATGGAAGTATGGGGATTCAACCATGCAGAGATATACAGACTGTGAAACTGAGTCAGAAATGATAAATATCAGCAGATTTAAGGATGAAAAGACATATTCAAGAAATTGAAGAACAAAAGTTAATTAAAGTGTTCAAATCTACCTGTGGAGAAAGTTTAAGAGACCAAATCAGGGAACACTGTTCATTTGGGATGAAGCCATTCCAGGAGCTCAAACAGAGGTAGACGAGGAGAACGCCAGTGTGGAGAGGAGATGTGGAAAAGGGGCAGAAGGTCAATGGTGGGGAAAGTTGACCAGGTGAACTGGGCATATCCAATTTGGTTAAAAAATAGGGAAAAATAGGTTTAAAAAAGGTGTACTTTTTCAAATGTGTGTTAATATAAAAAATGTTTTCTCTGACACATCCCTATACAAGTACAGTGCTGTAATACACACACACACGCACTTAGCTCACACGGGTCATGAAGTAACTTCTTTACACATAAGGCTTCCAAGAATGGGATGGACACTTGGAAAATGCATTAGTGAGGTGAAATTATGGGTATTGCAAATTGTAGGATTGTATGATTTCTGTGTCAGGAGTGATGTAATGACACACAGCTGGCCAGGACACTACTGAGCAGCCAGCTTTTAAATGACTTACACTCCTATAATAAGATAGGACCGTCTTTAAAACAAAAAATGGATTTCTGCTTATAAGATTTATGAAGCTGGTTACCAGCGCAGGAGTGAGACTGTTGTTGTCATGCCAACGCATGACTACGAGTCGGGTAGACTGACATTTATGCAAAACTACTGAAATGAAAGCAAAGGAGCTTAAGTAAGGTCAAATCTCAGGAGCACGTACAATTCAGATCTCATAGCTAGGCCAGAACCAATTATGCACCACTTCTTATTGGCACTGCTTGTGGATAGGGATCAGGCAGATGATCTGTTTTCCTGTTATTAGAGTGAGTCATTGGTTGGCAATGGTTCCTTAATGATGTGTTATACCTATAGACAAGTCCAATTATGCACACTATTTTTAAGTCAGATGGCCAGATCTGTGGAGATATGTAAACTTCATGGATGTCTAGCTGGCACCCTTATTCAGTAAATTACACACAGTAAATAATCCTTCCATTATCTTCTGCTTATTCCACACTGGGTCGTGGGCCAGCCGGTGACCACCGAGTAACTCTGGGCGCAAGGAAAGGAACAACACTAGACGGGGTGCCAATCCATCATAGGGAACACACACCGTCACACACTAAGAGCCACTTTAAGAGACGCTAATTCACCTAACACGCATGTCTTTGGACTGTGGGAGAAAAATGGAGTACCTGGAGTAAACCCACACAGACTTACAGAGGACATACAGACTCCAGACAGAAAGAGCCCAGGCCACTCCACACAGTTTATTATAATAAATCTAAACAGTTAGGAAACAACTGTTCCTTTACGAGAACCAACTGTTTATTCATGGCCTTCACCTGCACAGTTGTAACAATATATTGTGAAGCTGCTTTGAGACAATGATCCACTGTAAACAGCTATATAAATAAATTTTGAATTGATTTGAATCACTGACCTTATGTTAAATTTAAGCCAAAGGAGAGTGCCATAGATAATCATTGCCATTATAAAACAAAACCGAATATGCATTAATACTGACTAATACCTTCCACCAAAAAGTAGGTTCATAACAAGTTCTTTCTACACAGCAGTAGGATAGAGTTCTCTATCCTACTCTAACAAAGAATACTACAAAAGGTAAATTGTTTATATATAATGCTCAAGTAAGTTTGAGATACAAAGTTAAAACCTGTTAATTATGTAATGTTTTCAATGTGCCCTTAGTGTGTGAATGTGTGCATAGAGTGTGTGTAGGTGTATGGGCCCTACGGTGGATTGGCGCGCTGTCTAGGGTTGTTCCTACCTTACACCCTGTGCCACTGGCTAGTGCCGTGACCATGACTAGGACAAGTAAATAAAACAATGAATAAATCCATCATTATCAAGTTATTTTGTATTTGTATATTTTACATATTTGTCTGCATAAAGCTTGTCATTGCCTGGCAACATGCTGTTCTGTTAATTGCTTAAATATTGTTTCTTATCACTGCAATTCTTTGAGCACTATTCTAAACCTGACCAGACGACATTTTCTGCGAAGTACATACATGACTCATCATTAACTTTTATTACGTATTCTTTTTCTGTCAGCCCGCAATGAAGAAGAGGCTTTAAAAGGAACTGGCTGATCTCCCTAGTCTAAAGGACAGAGCTAAGTCAGAAGGAGAGCAGATTAGGAAAGAAAACATAACGATCTGAGCAGATGTTTATGGTTTGCATATCTGACAAACACATGTTTAAACCAATAAAAGAATATGTCAGTTCTATGAACGAGAACTCATTTAATTCCCATAGTTTTGTGGATTTTCAATTACACCCAGGCTCGTTAGAGCGGATTTGATTAGAAGCTGAAAATTAGGCGTGTGTCTTGTTTGTGCCAGTGTAGCATTAGTCAGCGCTCATAGCCGAATATAATTCAGTATCCTTTTCTCAAGAGAAACTTTACAATGAAGGATGAGTGATCAGTAAACATGAGGTCGCCGTATAGCACTGAGGTTGAGTAATGATAAAAGAAAATCGAATGACTTGGTATCAACTGTAACAGCATATCCATAACTGCCATTTACTAAATATGTTATTTTAAATAAATATATTTAAGTTCTTTTAAAGCCGTCACAGTTCACTATAAAGACCGCAAATTCTGCATCATTAGCTCAGCTCTAAGAAACACATTAAACATGGAGCACTCGTCTACTGAGAGCTTTTTGCTGACTGTCAGCCTCATGTTTCATTCAATGCAATGTCAGGAAGTTCACAAATGGCCACATTTTACCACTGTAAATCAAGTTTAGAGTAATCATGTAAAAATATACTGTAGCTCTAGGGCATGTTCCCTAGACTAAACAACAGCCTGTACTAAAGTCAACAAACAAATCAGGCTGGTCACACAGTCACTTGATTTGTCTGACTTTGCATAAAATCCAGTATTTGCATCCAGGAATACTTCGGTTCTGCAGCGTGAATCCATGAGTAATTCATGCATCACCATTTCAGGAATCAATCGCATAATATTGCACAACAGAAAACTAGCTCTGGTTCCCATCACTTTATCTGGGATCTTATTTAAGGACCTAAAAGAGGACATTTTCTTCTAAAGGCTTTATACCTTTTGAGATAGAAGTGGAATACGATTTTGCTGCAAGCGGTTTTACGCTCCTGTGTGCTTCCAGTAATTTACAAACAAGAATTAAATGTGATCCATAATAATCAGGCACAGCCACAATACTGCCTTGGACTGGACTGATCTGGATTCCATGAAAACAAAACACAGCCTTGCCCTATTAAACGTCTCCAGAAGTGGAATCATAAACAAACAGTAGATAGGGTCAGACTTTACGGATGCCTGTTTTGATGATATCCCTCTTCTAATCAATATAAATGGTAGTTCAGGCAAGTACATCACTGCTGAGAGCTGAAACTTTGCCAGTCAAGAGAGTGTCTGTTGGTTTTATCTCCATCCTGCTTGACATGGGAAAAAAACAATAGCCAGTTATGTCCTTGCACCTGGACTTGAAACGTTTTGAAAGAGTAGGGAAGGTCCCCCTAAGCAGGTTCCTCTTGTTTAAATGTGGCTCACATATTTTGCTTTAGATCTAATTTACCTTACATGATCTCCAGGCTAAAAAAGATCCATAAAAGCCTGTGCTTCTACAGTTGCAATGCCTTCTCGGTATAAGGCAGGAGTTTTTTATTATTTTGGATGGTGAATCATTCTCAGCACTGCTGTTGCAGTGGTGTGGCAGTTTGTTTTAGGCTAGTACACTGCTCAAAAAATTAGGGGATATTTAATTATGGGAGATTTCATTTTGATGTATTGCCTATTTCTTTGTGAGCAGTATATAAGTAGATCAGACACAGCAGTGCTGATGGAGTTTTTAACACTATGTTCACTCACTACAATATACAGTCACACATCTACAACCCCAAAACAGTAAAAGTTGGGACAGCATGGAAAATGGAAATACATTTACGTTGACACATTCAGACAGTGGGAAAACAAACTCCATAATATCTTATAGAAATATTTGAATAGCATCTGAATAATAAAGTGCCTATTAGTTTGAAAAGCAGTTTTAGTTTTATTGCAGTAAAAAAAGCAACATGGCTACATCAACGGACCTGAAAACATAAAAGGTTACAACTGCTCATGATGTGTCAAATCCGGTGGTCTATTGGTAAGAGCCAGCTTCTGGAAGCTTATGATTGACTCACCAGTGGGTGCACCACTGTCAAGGCCCCTTCATTTGCTTTCCAATCACCATTAAAAAAAAACCTTCTCATAATGATGACATAAACTCTTATAATAAAAACATGCTATGGGGCTTATATTTATTCTGCATGTCAACAATGCACCTCGGGACTAGATATGAATTAAGGTTCCACTAGTTTCCTATTTTCAGCACTTTACAATCAAATATGAAATATTTTTTTCATCATATATGTTTTATCCCACTACTTTCATACAAAAACAGCTAAGATCAATGCTTTATGAACTCAGAGTGCCACAGGAAGCATGCAGGCTAATTTATTTGCCGTTTGGTGTAACCTATCACTTCAGTCACACATCTGCCATGATGCCAGCAACCTTTTCCTCACCATCTGCCATTGTCCAGAAGACACTAATTAGAGAAACATGAGCCGTTTTACATTTGTCAGCATGAAGGTAGCCTCTTACTTTCTCTAAATATAAAACGTGGCGCTTAAGCCTGACCGGATGGTTTGAGCTTAGTATTGCATTGGAGTGTATGCACACATTCATCAATCAATTCGGAGGCCTAACATACAACCAGAGCTATTTTTGTTTTTTAATATTGCAATCTTTTTTTATTAATGACCACAGTGGGAAGAAAGAGAGAGGAGAAAATGAAAAACCTGACCATGACTTACCTGATTCAGGTTGATTAACACATCTTTCTCAGGGGCATAGCCTCCTGTCGCCATGGGAACAGGGAGTGGCACAGCAGTGGGGGCGCAGGGGGTCTGAGATCAGCCCTTTTCTTTGACCGTTGGGTTTGCAGTCAGCCTGCGGGGTGGCACAACCTGTAAACACACACACAGTTGATTGCAGCCCACCAGCGCGAACCAGGTTTGGAGCAAATCCACCACACTCATCACAGCACAGCAAGAGCTTCAAAAACTCATCAAACCAGCTCTTTTTTCACACAAATTGTGATAAGGCATGTCCTATCAATGAATATCATGAACAGATGTACACTACATTATATAAAGAGAGCATTTCTCCATTATAAATATGTTTTTAGTTACAATATATGATATAAATTTATACCGCAACACATTAAAAACACTCACTGGTGTTGTTTATTAGGTACCCCCCTCCATTTTATCAGTTCTACTTACCATATAGAAGCACTTTGTAGTTCTATAATTACAGACTGTAGTCCATCTGTTTCTCTACATACATTATAAGCCTAATTTCCACTGTTCTCTAATAGAACGAACCCCAAGAGAGCAAGTAATATTTGGGTGGTGGATCATTCTCAGCACTTCAGTAACACTAATGTGGCAGTATGTTTTTTGCCAGTATAAGTGGATCAGACAGCAGTGCTTCTGGAGATTTTAAACACGATGTTTACTCACTATTCACTCTACTATGCATACCAATCAGAAAAGGCTGACCCCAAATCAGAAAAGGTTGAAACAGTATGAAAAATGGAAATAGAAAATACACACAATTTACATTTACTTGATTTTCATTTCATTGCAGATATAATTGCAGATTCATTGCATTGTTACATAATGTGTGTAACAATGTGGTTTTGCAGTGTCTTGTTGAAAATGCATGGATGTCCCTGAAAAAAGATATCATCTTAAAGGCAAAATCAAAAAATCTCCATGCACTTTTTTGCATTTATCCTGTTAATTATATTTGCCAACAGCACTGGGCCCCATACCATGACAGATCCTGGCTTATAGACCTTTTTTTCTTTGGTCTGAAAAACAAAGCGTTCTTTTCTTGAAAAAAAGATCACTGGAACACTGATTTGAATTCCAAAAAAAACGTATTTCCATTGTGTGGTGGTCCATACTGGATGCCTATTGTGCCTTTTTAGCACAGAAAAGATTTCAGTGGCATTTGTGAATGTATTTGGGTACTATACTCCTCTACCTTGTAGATGCAAAGTCAGATATAGTATTTATCTCTTTTTGTCTAATATTATTTATTGTATACAAGAAACATCTGTAGCAAATATAATACGTAAATGAAACAGAAACTATAATCACCTTGAAGTCTCCTGACCTATGAATGAGCAGGCACTAAAAATGTCCTAAAGGTAGCAGATATACTGTGCCTAGCTGATACCCACCCAACTAGTGAACTTTCACACTCCGCCATTCACATTTATAATATTTAACTAGTCAGGCAACCTAATCAGCACGGTGTAATGGTAATATTTTTTGACCCACGTAATATATTTTTGTTTCTTAGTTTGTCAGCCAACTATACAACTGGAGTACCTGCCTTGTACACACAGCCCTGTACCTTATTCAGCTCGTATCCTAGAAGCCTAGTGGTTTTCTATT
>JAUZSV010163302.1:0-13213 GCA_034780495.1 Parotocinclus cesarpintoi | reverse complement strand
AGGTTCTAGAACAACATATGCTCCCATCTAGACGTCATCTCTTTCAGGGAAGACCCTGCATTTTTCAACAAGATAATACCAGACCACATTCTGCAGCAATCACAACATCATGGCTACGTAGGAAAATGATCCGGGTACTGAAATGGCCAGTCTGCAGTCTAGATCTTTCACCTATAGAGAACATTGGGCCCATCATAAAGAGGAAGGTGCGACAAAGAAAGCCCAAGACGTTTGAACAGTTAGAGGCCTGCATTAGACATGAATGGGAGAGCATTCCTATTTCTAAACATGAGAAACTGGTCTTCTCTGTCCCCAGACATCTGTTGAGTGTTGTAAGAAGAAGGGTGGATGCCACACAGTGGTAAAAATGGCCTTGTCCCAACTTTTTGGGGATTTGTTGACGCCATGGAATTTGGAAAAATCATAGTTTTCCCTTAAAATTATACATTCTCTCAGTTTAATCTTTTGATCTGTGATTTGTGTCCTATTGTGAATAAAACATTAGATTTGGCACCTCCACATCATTGCATTCAGTTTTTATTCACAATTTGTTTAGTGTCCCAACTTTTTTGGAATCCGGTTTATAAAACAATTTTTAAAATATGCATATCATCAAATAATTTATCTGATACACAGGATTTTGAGTCCTCAGTGTGAAGTCCTTGGAGGCACATCGTCCTCTGCCAACTGAAGGATGGAGAGAGTTACTGCCCTCTGATGGGGCCAGGGCATGTGTAGAGCTTTATATGTTACAAGAAGTATTTTATAATCAATGTGAAATTTAACGCAAGAACAGAACAGAACTGATCAAATTTTGTAGTTAGCACTCGAACTGCTGCATTCTGTACTAGTTGAAGTTTATTTAGAGATTTACTAGAACATCCAGTGAGTAAATGGTTACAGTGATTTAACGTCGATGTTATAAATGCATGAATCAGTTTCTTTGCAACTCAAAAATACAAAACATTTCTATGTTTAGCAATATTACATAAATGAAAGAAATTTTATGTGATGTTGCTAATGTGCACGTCAAGGAGAGATCTGAATCAGGCATAACACCAAGTTTTTTACAGCATTACAGAACAGCCATCTAGTCTTGAGTCCAACTAATAAAACCTCAGTTTTATCCAAGTAATTTATGAGATGATATCCAATTTTTTCTTACTTAACAGACTTAGTTAACAGAATCCCCCATTTCTGTTAGTTGAGGTAAGTGTAGAATAATTTTGTCTACAAACAGCGTTTAAAGATAGACCGGGACTCAGCTGTTCAAACATTGAGGGGAAGTTCATTTCACCACTTAGGAGCCAAAACAGAGAAAAGTTTAGATAAATACCTTCCTCGCCCCTGAGAGAGGGAAGTTGAGCAGTGCTAGAGGACCGGAGTGTGTGAGGTGCGGTGTGGGGTGTGATAAGTGCTGCAGGGTAGGAGGGTGCAGGCCCATTTTTAGCTTTGTAAGCAAGCATCAAAGTTGTAAATCTGAAGAGAGCAGCTACAGGGAGCCAGTGGAGAGAGAGGAGCAGTGGTATAGTGTGTAAGTCCTGCAGCTTAATTCTGGATCAGATGTAAGGATTGGATGGTGCTCAGAGGTAACCCCTCTAAGAGAGAGATGCAGTAGTCCAGTCTTGAGATGACAAAGAAATGAACCAGAATCTGTGTTGCCTCTGTGGAAAGAAATGGACGGATCCTTCTGATGTTGTACAGAAGGAAATGACACGACCGAGAGACGTTAGCAATGTGGGAAGAGAAAGACAGTTGGTTGTCCATAGTCACCCCCAGGTTACGTGCCACGACAGAGGAGGAGATACGAGTCACATTGATTGAGAGGAGAAGGTCCTAATGGGGACAAGAGTCACCTGAAAAGAGTAATACTTTTGTCTTACCAGGATTTAGCTTAAGGTGATGATCTGCCATCCATGAAGATATGTCAGCTATACATGCTGAGGAAGAAAAGGAGAGAATTCAGCAGTAAGAGAGTAATCAGCATAGCAGTGATATGAAAAGCCATGTGATGATATAACCTCACCAAGAGAGCGAGTATTAGAGAAAACAAGAGAGGACCATGAACTGAGCCTTGTGGGACACCAGTGGTCAGTTTGCGAGATGAGGAGATGGATCCTGAAACTGAGTTTATTAAAGCTGTCTTAAAAACTACTGTCTCCAGTTTGTCCGATTCCACTCTCTCCAAAAATGATATAAAAATCTCACCTTCAGCTACTGTTCACAATCTCTGCGCTTTGTTCAACTCGGTATTTCGCTTTGAACCACATATCAAATCTCTGGCTAAATCTGCCTTTTTCTATATGGGATAACATCAAAGTCATTGATGTATCAAAGCTATATTATCCTCTCCACGATACCTGATATGACCTGTCAGCTAGGTAAAAAGCAAACCATCGCCAAGGATTCCAAGACTCACAAGGATGGACAGAAGAGTCTCATGGTTGACGGTGTTAAACGCTGTCGAGAAGTCTAGTAGAATGAGGACAGATGACAGTTTGGCAGATCTAGATACGTATAGTTTCTCAGTGAGAGCCAAGAGGGCCGTCTCTGTAGAGTGTGCAGCTTTAAAGCCTGATTGGTTCGGATCTTGAAGGCTGTTCCGGGACAGATAAAGAGATATTTTTTTATAAACAATGTGCTCTAAGACTTTAGATAGGAAGGAGAGAAGTGATACCGATCGGTAGCTTTTGACATCTGAAGGATCCATAGTGGGTTTCTTCAGTAAAGGTGTAATCCTAGCAGTCTTAAAAGCTCAGAGCACATGACCAGATGATAGTGAGTTGTTGATGATGAAGGTGATGAAGGATAGGAGGGCAGGTGAAACTGCTTGAAACACAGTGGAAGGAAATGGATCCAGTGAGCAGGTTGTAGAGTTGCAGTAGAAAGATGCATTAATGAGGTAGAAGAATGAGGTAAAGGATGAGGCTTACATGAAGTAGCACTGAAGCTCTTGCATATTTCAGCCGTTTTCATAGAAGACTGCAAAGTCTTCAGCAGTCAGGGTGGATGGAGGTGGAGGAGCTGGAGCTTTGAGAAATGAGGAAAATATGCTGTGGAGCTTGCGAGGATCCCCAGTAGATTTGTCCAGCTTCTCCTTGTAGAACTGAGTCTTGGCAGAAGTAATGTCTGATGAGAATCTAGGCAGGAGGTCACGGTAGAGGTCGAGATCAGCAACAAGTAGAGATTTTCTCCACTTTCTGTCAGCTGATCTCAGTTCTTTCCTGTTCGTGCAAAAAACATCATAAATCGAAGAGGCAGAGTTAGCAGACTTGTGTTTTAAGAAAAGGGACATAGGAGGTCAATGGAAGAGGAAAGTGGAGTCCAGAGACAGAGAAGAGAAGGATTCCGGGTCAAAAAGGGATGATAAGAGTTTAGGAAACTATAGAGAAAGGAGGAACAGAGAAAAGATTTTGTCATTTAGGAGAAAGAAGAAAAAGGGTTTTCTCAGGTTGGGTAGTGAGGGAAATGGTAATGGGAGGGGGGGAGTCCAAAAGAGACTAATGCACAGTGTCAAATTTTGTTGGGTGGAATTACTGGCTGTCGTGATAATGTGTCCATTAAAGAATGGATGGATTGGGAAAGGGGTGGATAGTTCTATACAAAGAAAAGCATACATCCGTTCTATACATCCAAGAATAGCACAGTTGTCCATACACATGTACAACTCGGTCCAATATGGCAATAAAATGGCTGCCTATGACCCTATAAACCCTATAAAGTCCTGCCCCTTTTCTACTGCAAGGAATTAATGTATTTGTGGTTTACCTACTGCATGGAAATTTCCAACAGCCACCACTTAATATGCATGCATATTGATAAAAACAAAAGAGAGAACTAAAATCAAACCATTTAAAGGGGAACAAGGCAAGCAATAGGTCTGATATAACTTTTTCCATTCAAGCGCACTTTAGCTGTACGACTTAGTATATCAGAACTCAAAATTAGATGAGAAATTTAGCCTATTGGCCACATACCTCTAGGTTGTTGAGGATCCATTACTAAAACTGCAGTTTGAGATTTTGGAACATCGGTCAACTGTTTCTATTTATGTTGCAGTTGCAAAGTAAAGAGATACTCTCTGATAAATCTAGTCCAAAATTGGTCTTGGTGTGTTTCCACCGTCTCCGTTTCAACATACATCTTGTAGTTTGACACTTGAACAGTATGCCCCATTTTTTCTCTGGTTTGCGTCCATGACTAACAATAAAAGGTCCAAAAAAGTCCATCCCTGTAAACCAAAAGGGAGGTTGCCATATACGAAAATGAGAAGATTGGTAGATCTGCCATTCGAGGATTGACTGGCTTTGCTCTCCATCTGCATGGAACACAAAACCACAGCTCGCCTTCCACGTAAAATCTAATAATATCCCCACATTTTTGAGAACAGAGTCTCGTCATAATATTTGATAAGGAGTGCTGATAAAGGATGCTTAGGATATAGAATAATTTAATGGATGGTATCAGATTCAACATTGTTTAGCCGCCATAATCTACCTCCTACTCTGATTAGCTTTGTATGAGGATCATACTCTGGTGCTAAAGCCGAGAGTCGGCTGGAGTTTAGGACAGCATTTAGGCATTCATCTCCTCAGGGAGACTTTCACTTTGGGCTCCATACAACAGCATCGTTTTTACCTGTTTCTTAGTAACATCCATAACAATTTGGGCTAAAGACTGATGCATTTCATCCACCAAGTCAGTCAACCTAAAATACTTTGTGCTATCAGACACTGGGACAATGGGAACATCAACGCCTGTATGACCACAAAATAGTTTTCTTATTTCTAATTTGATTGTGTTTTCAAAGGCATAGAGGCATGCATGTGTAACCCGCATACAATTTAGAGACTTATATTTTGACGGCACTTTGTATCTACTTTCCCTTTCCTTTAAATGCGACAAACTGACTTTTTTTTAGCTCTGTTGTGGCTGTGGTGTGTTTGTTGGCTGCATTTAGCGGAATTTCAAACTTTAGGATCTTATATTTATACCCGTTAATACCAGTTATAGAGCCTCCATCCATGTTTGTTACTTGGGTTGTGTTTGGAGAGTGGCTTTAGGCCATTATTGAAAAAAAGTCAGGGTTGTTTTTGTGTGGACTTGAATCATCGACACCAGATAGCGAGCTAAAACCTTCTGAGTGAACTTGCTTCATCATATGATTCATTGTGTAACCTGTGGTTATTGTTCATGACCATATGTAATTGTTCATTATTCCATAATACAATAATCTCAGTGTATTTTATTATCTGTCTTTTTCTTATAATCTGTTATGCAATCACATTTCCAAATCCCCAATACTTTAACTGTTTTTTTTCTGTTATCTGTATATCTGTTTGGTCTTTTCATTCACCTTGGGCTCCTAAAAAAAACAATCTGTTGCTGCTAAATATTGTAGCCATAGTCGTTAGAATATGAAAAGTGTTACATATGGCGAGCCAGCCAGGAGCCTGATGTGTGAATGATTTAATTGGTATTATGGTGTTATTGTGTGAAACTGTTATTGTGTTGGGATGTTACCATGAATTATTTTGCCAAAACTGGCATTAATGTTGCAAATAGTGTTATTGTTTCTGGTGTTTCCAATATTCAAGCAGAAGATGAGATTATTGAACATTTGTGTAAATTCGGAAGCATAAAATTCTCGTTTACAGTCACTGACGAAAGTAATCCACACTATAAAAACCTGACCATAGAATTTGCTAGCTCTGCAACTTTACCTAACACCCCTTATTCCTTACTTACTTATGTTGTGGAACATATTGTGCGAAAAGAGAACTAACAAGCTCAGCCTCTGTCTCCATTCCACCTACGCACATTTTCAGGTAAAATCCTGAAACCCACTCATGAAGCAGATTATTATTCTTGAAAATCACAAATTAATCTAATAAATGCTGATTTAAGTTTGGCCCCACTGCTTATTACACGGTGCATTATCGAAAGTCTACTTCCTCCTGCTGCTGATTTAGTTAAGAGTTTGGAACCAAATGCCCTGCCTGCAACCTTCTTGCATGTTCTCCATTCTGCATTTGCCACAGCTGAAGATGGAGAAGAATTGTTTGCAAAGTTCTTAAACATTTTTCAAGATTCAAGTGAAAGGCCATCTTTATATTTGCAAAGACTCCAGTTAACTCTTGGCACAGTGGTGAAGAGTGGTGGTATTTCACCAACTGACACAGATAATCACCTTCTCAAGCAGTTTTACAGAGGTTGTTGGGACAATGCAGTAATCAGTAAGTTACAAGTGGAACAGCAAAGAGATCAACCTCCCTCCTCTACAGATTTGTTGCTCATGCTCAGAATCGAAGACGACCGGCAGTTGGCAAAAGAAACGCTCATGAAAAAACAAATCCCTTCAGTTAATCACCGTGCCAATCTTCAAACTCAAAGCGACAATGTATGCTCTTGTGGCCATGCTTCAGACACAAGTGCCATTGAAGATCGGAGAAAGCAAATGTTGAAGTTACAAAGTCAAATGTTCGCACTGTTGTCAAAGAAATTCAGAACACGCAAAAACCAGAATAAAAAAAACACTAAGAAGCCTAAGCCCTGGTTTTGGTTCAGATGCAGACAGAATGGCCACATTGCCACAAACTGCACCCATGGGCCAAATCCTGGTCTGGTGGAGGAGAAAAAAACAACTTGGACAAAAACAGCAAACCTGGGAAAAGAGGAGGCCATTTGAGGGACAAGTGGAAGCTGCAGTCAAGCATTGTCCCCACACTATTTCTCCCCACGAGCTCTATTGCCAGCGGGCTTAGTGGGCACTAAAAACTCTGGAGAAGTAATTATTAAAGGAACTAAAATTCCCTGCCTCTTTGATACTGGCTCTCAAGTTACAACCATCTCTCATTCGTTTTATAACATTTACCTAACAGACCACGAAATAAAACCATTGGACAATCTTCTGGAAATAGTGTGTGCTAACGGACAGAGTGTAACTTACATTAAATATATTGAACTTGACATAAAATTTCCCCCTGAATGTCTAGGAGAGGAGATGGGCATTGATTCCCTTGCCATTGTTGTACCGGATTTTCTGCTCAGCCCTCTGTTCTGATTGGCACAATCACATTGGATGCAGTCTATGACCTATATTTGCAGTCACAGTCAGAGTTCCAGCCGGTGCCTTTTGGATACAGAGTGGTGCTAAAGTTTTTGGAGAAAAGATGTAAGTTGACAACTGATGATCATCATGACATTTAAAAAATTCAGTTTAAAATGCCATATACCATCTCTGCAGGGCAAACTGTTGTCTTGGATGCCCTTGCCTTTTCTCCCTTTCTCCAAGAGAGGTTCTTGTCCAACAGGAGAGGTTCTTGTCTTCTTCTCCGTTCCTGGTGGCTTAATGATAAAAACCTACCTCGTCGATCTACCTCCTGCCCAACCTGCTCGTCTACCAGTGATCATAATCAGTGACTCCAACCATGACATTGTCATACCTGCTAGATCCACCATCGCCGAAGTCACTGCTATTCAAGCAGCTCTCAGCAAAGAGCAAAGTGCAGCCCAATCTCCCCATTCTGCAGAGCAAAATCAGACCAGACTCAGTTACAATTTTTAAAATTCGTCACTTCCACCTAAATAGAAGAAGCGTGTGACAGCCATGCTGGATAGCTTCCCGGAGGTGTTTGCCAAACATGATCTGGACTTGGGTTAAACAGACAAAGTGAAGCATGAAATCAAATTATCTGATCCATCTGCCTTCAAGCTACAACCTAGACCCATTCATCCTCAAGATGTAGACGCTGTTCGTAAGCATATTCAAGAACTATTACAATCTGGTGTCATACGGGAATCCAATTCATCTTTTGCTTCTTCTATAGTTGTTGTGAGGAAAAAGAACGGAACCGTAAGATTCTGTATTGACTACAGGAAGTTAAATACACAAACAATTAAAGACGCTTATAAGCTGCCTAAGCTTGAGGACACTTTCTCTGCACTGTCTGGTTCTACCTGGTTCTCGATGCTCGATTTAAAATCGGGGTATTACCAGATTGAAATGGAGGAGAAGGATAAGGCCACGACAGCATTTGTCTGTCCTCTAGGGTTTTATTAATTCAACTGCATGACTCAGGGAGTAACTAATGCCCCAACCACTTTTCGAAGGTTTATAGAGTGCTGTATGGGGGACAGGAACCTGAAGGAAACACTTGTTTTTATTGACGACCTAATTCTTTTCGCACCTACTCTTGAAAAGCATGAAAAACGGCTCATGAAAGTCCCACAAGGTCTGAAGTAGTTTGGTTTAAAACTGTCAGTGGAAAAGTGTTTTCTTCCAGACATCTATTCGTTACCTTGGGCATGTGGTCTCTAGAGATGGTGTGCAAACCAACCCAGACAAGATTTCCTCCTTAACATTTTGGCCAGTGCCTCAAAACCTGAAGGAGCAATCGTTTCTTGGGTTTACTGGGTACTACCGGAGGATTGTGCAGGGGGATTCTAGGATTGTCCGTCCCCTTACTAAGTTGACTTCTGGATATCCACTCAGTTATAAAAAGTCCAAGTTGGTGAAATCTTATTACTTCAACCCAAAAGAACCCTTTGCTGGTCGTTGGACACCTGCATGCCAACAAGCCTTCAAATATATAACCCAGAAACCATACCACAGCCCCAGTTCTTGCCTTCGTCGACCCGAGCAAACCCTACATCTTCCGCACAGAGGCCAGTTCTTCGGGTCTCGGCGCTCTTTTGTATCAAGAACACGATGGACGAAACAAAGTGGTCGCATACGCCAGCAGAGGTCTGTCCCGTAGTGAGAATCATTACTCCACATATAAATTAGAATTTTTGGCATTAAAATTGGCAGTGACAGAAAAGTTCAGTTACTATTTATATGGATCCAATTTTACTGTCGTTACGGATAGGAATCCACTGACGTATCTGCTAACATCTGCAAAACTGGACGTGACAAGTTACAGGTGGCTTTCTGCACTCTCAATGTTTACATCTAGAAATCCGTTTTACATCTCTATTGAACAGCATTCAGTCCAAGCTATATGTGAACAGCAATTTGTGTATAGCTCACCTGATAAAGAACATATAATCGCTTTTGTCTAAACTCTCTCAACCCGGGCTGACAGCCTGCCGACAACTCGGACAAAGATCTCCAGTTCTCTGCCATGCCCATCCTCTCTGATGCTGAAATCACTAAAAAACAGAAAGCTGACCCCGATATACAACATATTCTCACCCAGCTGGAAAGAGAAAAAAATCCACCTCTCCATCTGTGAGAGTCCCTGATCTACCACTCCTGTTGCGAGAGCTTACACAATTGGCTCCGTAATAATGTTCTCGTTCGGAGGAGGACAGTTAATGGGAGGTCCACCTATTCCTCTGGCCACGGATGTCCGCTGACGTCAACAACAAAATTAAAACCTGTGAGAGATGTGTGAGTAGAAAAGCTTTGCCAGATAAAGCTGCACCACTTGTGAATATATGAACCTTAAGACCATTGGAGTCTGTATGGACTTTTTGTCAATTGAACCAGACTGAAGCAACACCAAGGAAATCCTTGTTATCACTGATCATTTTACAAAATACGCAGTAGCGGTCCCAACACCCAATCAGAGAGCCAAGACAGTAGCCAAAGACCTGTGGGACAACTTTCTTATTCATTACGGAATACGTAAAAGATTACACAGCGACCAAGGGCCTGATTTTGAATCACATACCATTAAAGAGCTCTGTCAAATGGGATCCATAAGATTCGACCACACCGTACCACCCTTAAGGCAACCCTGTAGAACGTTTCAACCGAACTGAATATGTTGGGTACCCTGTAAGAACAAGATAAAACACATTGGAAAGACTTTAGTCAAACCCCTTGTACATGTTTAGAACTGTACTCAAAATGAGGTTACTGGTTATTCACCCTATGAACTCATGTTAAGCCGTCAACCTCGTCTGCCTGTTGACTTAGTGTTTGGTCCTCCAGTGCCTGGGAAACAGTCTACATGTTATTCACAGTACATTGACAAGCTCAAGTCCCATCTTAACCAAAGCTATAAAATTGCAATGGAACATTCTGAGAAAGTGATGGGGAGGAATAAGCTGAGATTTGATCAGCAGGTCACGACCGCCGAGCCATCTGTTGGTGAAAGAGTCTTAGTTTAAAATGTTAAGCTACGAGGAAAACACAAACCTGTGAACAAATGGGAACCAGATGTGTATGTGGTAGAGAAGAAAACCGGCACTCTGCCTGTCTATACCGTCAGACCAGAGGGCAAAGATCACCCCATCCGGACTCTCTATCGAGATTTGTTGCTGCCTTGCGGCTAACTGTCACCAGTCTGTAAGCCAGACAAGCCAAATCGATCAGTACCCTCAACATCTTTGACACAAGCTACCTCAGAAAACCTGGATCCAGACCCACATGAAAGTGATGATCATGCACTGTCAGAAATCAACCTACCTCTACCTTACTTACCTGGCATTAGTCCAACTCCTGTCCGATTCACGTCTATTGTTGGCTTACCTGTTTCCATGCTGCCACCTGCTCCTGTCGCTGCACCGGTGATCCCGCCTGGCCAGTCAGCACAGCAAGCTGCAGAGGAAGAACTGGTTAGTGCGAAAAGAGAAATGGAGGATGGACCAGAAACTCCTGCTGGTAGGGATTTTGGTCCAGAAATTAAGGATTGGGATGCGGACCTAGTGCAAGAAGTGCATTCTGCACTAGTTGAAGTTTATTTAGAGATTTACTAGAACATCCAGTCTTATAGAGTGCGTCTTTACCCAGTGGTTACACTAGTTGGGGCACACCTCGAGCCAGCCATCGACTAGAGTCCAACTCGATAGAGCGAAACAGCGCTGGACAGTGTACTTCTCACACAGAACTGGGTTGCTGCTGTAAAGAGTGGAAAAGGAGGCCGCAGCGCCAGAGAGCGAGCGTTAGCTCTAACGCACACGCAGCACAAGGGGGCGAAGAAATCGCGGAAGTGGCTAAAGCACAAAAAGGCGAGCATATAAGCTCAGTTTAAACTTATAGCGTGAGTGTGAATAACACACAAAAGGCACAAAGCGCCAGAATACAAAAATAAACTCAAATACGCGAGGAGTGCGAACAAGAATAAATCGCGAGGCGCGCCAAAGCGCCAGAGGGCAAGCGTGAGCTCTAAAACGAAGAAGCTACTGTTGCGTCAGAAATACATTTTGTTGTGGATCTTCTGACCCCTCATTCCGTGTGCTACGGTACTCGATGGCGTTTCCAATAAATTTCTTACTAGCTGTAGTCTTTACAGTAGCCTGTATGGAGTGTAAACGAAAAACAGGCCCAAAGTCAAACAATTACTAACGTCTTTCTGCTGCTGACTGTTCCAAGTGCACTGGGTAATGACAGATGTGCAAAGGCATAAGGAGGTCTACAATAACTCGGGTTTTTGGTTAAATTTTATCCACCATTTATGGTCATATCACCAAATCAGGATGGATTCTTTTAGAAAGGCTGGTCATACTTCTGATTAACATAAATTAAATGTAACTTTAAAAACAATCAGGTCATGATAGTGATCTGAAATGAGATTTCGGTTGTGTTTGGAGTTAATATGGAGTTCGAGAAAAGAAAATCCAAAAACCAATCAAAGGCAACTCCTGAATATATAGTAATTATAAAGGTCCATTTGCCGAAAAACACTGCAAAATCCTGAATTTTTAAGTATATTTTTATTTTAAGTTGACTTTTACCTGACCACTCCTGCACCTTCACGTCTAAACCAACCCCTGTACATGATCTTTAATTAAAGGTATGAGGATGTGATAATAATAGAAATGTTAGGAATCCATCTTTATCCATCTAGTTACAAGACTAGATAAAGAAATGCAACACGTAATGTGTCCTGAGTTTGTGTTAATAATTTGTGTTATGTTTTCACACACTGTAAATATGAAAAAAACCAGTGGATCAGCTGAACATTGGTCAAACCAAATTCAATGCTGATATCATCCTCTTTAATGTTTTGAATGCCTATATATGAAGCAGAAACACTTTTAACCTAAATTTTTGGAACATTATAATTCAATATTGTGTGTAACATGGAGTAGGTCTGCCCAGCAACTTTGTTAATTATCTCATTACACATCACATTACTTACTGCCATAGTAAGTTATATAATTAATCTGTTTCAAAATTCTCCACACATTCTCTATTTGGGACAGGCCAGTCCAGCACCCCTACCCTCTTATTCCACAGCCATGCCTTCGTAATATGTGCAGCATGTGGTTTTGTTGAAAATTTAATCCATGTAAAAATGCAGATGTTTATAGTGACCATATCTTTTCAATGTTCTCCATATTGCTACTCCCTCTCGCACCCTCAGATCATCTTCCTCCATTCACCCGACTGTACCGTCCGCCCGTCTTAATACCAGCTTTCAGTCGCTCTGCTCCCCAACTCTGGAACTCTTTACCACCTGACATATGGAATATAAAAGTACTATCACAGTTCAAATCTACACTCAAAACTCACGTTTAGAATTTTCTTTTCCATCTGACTCAGTGCCATTGTCTTCTTTTAACTAGTTTTAAATTTGAATGTTTAACGTTGTATTCTTTGTTTTGTACTCTCTGTACGGTGTCCTTGAGAGACAGAAAGGCGCCATTGAAATAAAATGTATTATTATTATGCATTATTATTAATGCTTTGGGGACCTTACGATATCAGTTGTAAGTTGCTCTGGATCACTCTGCATAGATTGTGTTAATTCCATTCTTTCTCCAGATGTGTTGCATATATGCAACTGTGGTAGCCTAGCGGTTAAGGTACTGGACTATGGACCAAAAAGTACAGGATTCAAATCACACCACTGCCACAGGTGGGACCCTGAGCAAGGCCCTTAACCCTTAACCCACTTGGATTGTAAGACTGTATTCATTGTAAGTCGCGCTGGATAAGGGCGATATAAATGTTATATATAAATAAGGTCGGATAAATGTTATAAATGTAAATGTAAATATATGGGAAGGAATGGTATTTTGCAGCCTATTTCTGTTAGGTTTCCGCCCTTCCCCCGGAGCGTTCGGTCGTCCTCGCCGGTCGCCATTACAGAGTTATCGGTGAGGCGGCTTATATCCACTATCGTAATTATGTCCTGATCCCAAACAGCTGCTTCACGTCCTATAAAGGTGTGGTTTTAGCGCTGTTCCGGGCCAGGTCATCATTATTACCAGGATTCCATCGCCATTTGGGTCGCGCGTCTGACCACCGGTATCCTTG
>JAUZSV010163203.1:0-13216 GCA_034780495.1 Parotocinclus cesarpintoi | reverse complement strand
ATAAAAAAATTATATATATATATATATATATATATATATATATACACACACACACACACACACACACACACACACACACGTTCATTCAGAAAGTCAACCATGCTAAAATGTGCAATACTGTTTTAGACTAGTACACTTACCTTCACTGACGAAGTCACCGAGACTTACAGTGGTGTCAGCTATTTTTACATACTTCTGCTCACTTCCAAACTTCACTTTAATTAGCATCTTTGAACCTGTGAATAAAATACCATTACATGATCTTAACAGGAGTTAACCTGCTAATAGTGGCTGCTTGAAATCTCCACAGATCATGCTAACGCTAACGTTATTTGCTGCAGTTTTTTTTTTTTGCGCCAAAACACGACTGGCAGCCAACAATCAATATTTCCTGTTTTTTAAAGCCAGCATATTTTTAAAAGCATATGGTGCTATATATGAAATTATTTTAAATGTTAATTCCTTATAAAAAAAACGGAGATGTGTAACGTTACACACACCAGTTCACAAAACTCCAAAATTCTGACTAGCTACTATAATCTCCCAGAACCTCCTATTTACACAAACACACACACACACACACACACAAAAACAGTTTATTTTCAAATAATAAAAGCCTGATGTCTAATCCACTTACCAAACCTTTAAGTCAAATACATCAGAAACCAAAGAATTTCTCTCAGGAACCGAACATTGAACATTGGTGAGAAAATGGCGCCTGGACTGAAAGTCCGTTAATTAAGATGGGCGGAGCCTAGCGTTCCTCCCTCAGAGTGAAAAACAACTACCTTAAAATTAACTCCCTTAAACAACACCAACTAAATGACTCTCCAGTTGTACATCAACACTTTTGTGTGTCAAAATAACTCCATTAGTGTTAATAATATTTAACACTGTAATTTTAACACTGGTGAATTTACTGTGTATGCACTGATAAAATCAGGTGTTGCACATAAGAGTTCTAATACTATTAAGGATACTAAATAATACTAAATAAAAAAGCAGAACTGACAACAAGTGAAGAGAACATAGTTGATTTTATTAAAGGAATAGTTGATTTTTGCATGTGTGACTGTCCACAGAGAGGCAAGAACACGATTATTTTAACCCATTTTAGAAGGTGATGTACCTATCTGACATAACCTTACAAATCCCTCTTTTTATAAAATCACTAATTCCATCAGGCTAAGTACATAAAACTAGATTTTCATGCAGAATTTCCAATGGGACTCTCATAAGACAAGTATAGGATTTAATGTTGTGACTACATTATCTTTCATTATGCCATCACTAGAACAAGCTGGCCCTTTTTTTACTTTTGTGTTGGAATGTTAATACTGCTACTGCTAACACATCCAGAAACCAGAAGTTTGGGGGGTGCAATTATCCACACATATGCAATGATTAACAGGGCTTCAGAAGGAGAACATTGAGTCCAGATTACATACCCTTATTCATGTAGATGAATGCACGCTTATACGGTTTTTCCTGAATCTCATAGCCTTGAGTGATGAAAAGGACAACGCAAACCAACAAGTAGCATTACTTCTCTCCCATTGCCTCACTGTGCCCAAAGTTCTTTTGTAAGTTGAAATTAAATTCAGCTTGTTTTAGTATGCCTCTTAAAATATTTTAACTACACATGTATATGTAAAGAAGAGCACAATCACAGCAATTGACATAATTTAAGGTTGTTTTCAATAAAAGTCTCAACACAAATGTGCTACCTCTCAAACAAGTAATTGTCTCTCTCATAAGCTTTCACCCAAAAAATGGCATTACAGCATTAAAAAAAAAGCAAAACAATTTGTATTCATAGAAACCAAAGCTTATTAAACAAGACATGTAGCCAGATACTCGCCCCATTAAATATGCAAAACGCAAGGCTCTGCAGAACGTTATTGAAAACTCTTCCCAGTGCTGCAGTAAACCAAATCAGACAATTGCTTTGAGGGGGAGAAAACATTGTTTTGACCAAAATAGAGGAACAAATGCTAAGAGCATCAGCAGTATCACCCATGGTGACACAACCTCGTACCCACTCAATCAATCAATCAATCAGAGGCAGTCCACAAACAGTAGTAGCCTAGAGAGCCAGCAGCAAAGAACACCTAACAAATGATAAGAGCTACAGAGGTCTTTATCCACACACAGTGGTAGCAATATCTATGAACAAAGCAAATTCTTCTACAAATTATTTGAGACAGCAACACCTGAATGAATAAGAGTTCAGTTACTACTATACCATGTAGATAGGGAGGTTCTACCCAGTTTTCTCTGATTCATATACAGATAGTGACTACAGAAGAAACCCTCAATTTCAGTTATCAATTCTCCTTTGCCACCACACTGATGCTGCATTAATGCAGGACCCGTTTTTATACGATTCATCACAGAAAATGCCTATGATGTTTCTGACCACTGGAAACAATAGTAAAAGATGATAGGTTTAAGGGGGGTTATAAAGAGAGAAAGAACTAACCAGGTTAACCAGGTACAAAAAGAGCTAGGGAAGCTTTAACTTCTTAAGAGTAAGAACAAAATGAACTGATTTGCAACTAAGGTCAAGTGCTGTTCAAAAGTAAGAACTAGAAGGGGCAGGAAGGACTGTATAAAGATATAAGAGGAGGCCCTCATTTAGCAGTAAACTACTGAACATATTAATCCAATATCGTCTCAGAAAGCTAAAACTGCTACATAAGTCACAAAATACAGTGTTATTAAATGCAATCTCTATTGCAGATAATGATACTACACTCAATATCTATAGTAGAAGCCCTACCTCAGTCTGATTCATTTGAAGCTATTATGTCTTTGTGAAGTTCTTAGTAAGTACATATAGTAGAGGCAAATGCAGCTTGATCACATACCCATGCCTCAAAAAAGTCCTACATAGAATTCAATAGGCCAGATTTTACAGTGAAATAACAGTTCTGGTCTGCCTCATTTCTATCCGATACAGGCCATAGAGGCACAGTCTTAACACCAGTTGTGCTTCGTTCTTACTCTTTCTTCAATTCTTCAGTCTAATATATCCAGAGAAGTCAGTTCGTCCATCTTGTCCATATCATCCCTCCATAAATCACTCTTCTTTGTCTTCTATTTCTCTCACACACACTCACACACTCACACACTCACACACTCACACACTCACACACTCACACACTCACACACTCACACACTCACACACTCACAGGTGTTGTGCATCGGTTACACAAGCAGGTGAAAGCAGGTGGTTTTAATGGGGTCTGGTCTGAGCCCAGATGAAACAGGTGTACCTTTTGTCCCACAGATAAGCAGAGAGGCAATCACAGAGAATGTTTCCTCAAAGTCACCATCCATGTCACCGGTTCTACAGCAGCTACATGCTGAGCAGTGCGGCAGAGTAGGTGCTTTGTTCCCCTGGCCAAAAGGCAGTGAGAGACAAGAGATAGAGAGACAGAGAGAAAAAGCGAGGAAAGCGCAGCACGCCTTCCTTGTCGCTCATGTGAGCGCTTGCTGTAGAGCGTGTCGGTCCACGCTGGCCGTCGCCCCAGCTTCCACGCCGCAGGTTAATGCCGGAAACAAATTTCCGATTGGAGCCTGTGGTTTTACACCTCTTCTATTTCAGATCTGCACCCATGTTACTTCCTTCAGTGCGGTGGGTTCATAGCACCATGGCCCCTCTGCTGCTTCTGTTTCTGCTGCATCAGGAGCTGTTCCAGTGCCGAAGGGCCCGGCTGCATCATCGAGCTGGACCATATTGACTGAGGACACAGAGACTCTCTTATAACTTCACACGAATAAGTTAACTCGAACCCAATCAAACCCAAAATGTGTGCAAACAATACATAAAAGTTTCAGAGACACTACTGAAAGCATGAGTGATTGATGAGTGGATTTTTGGCTTCCATCAAATAAGTGTCTGTAATTTCTATAATTTATAAAAAGAGATTTTTTTTTTTCAAACAAACAGCTCAAAGATGCATTTTTTTCCATTTTAACTCGTAATTTACACAAGCAGTGTTTGTCTCTTTTCCTCCTTCTTACCACAGAAATCTACATTAAACTACATCACAGGGGTAACAGTGCCCTCTAGCGGATCACCCTCACATTCACAGCAAATACCAGCCTGTTACAAATACAGATTTGTATTTCTCTGTTGTTTAAGCAAGCAGACACTGGCCATTTATATGTGCATACCTGTAATATACCTACACTCTCCACATTTAGGTTAACTTAGGTTACCACACCCAAATTTCTCAAATGTTCTTAGATTAGAACACTTAAAGCTTGTGACTTTGAGGAGATATGACCGTGTATTACTAAAATTTATTTTGGCTATAATCCCAGCTATCTTACTGCAGATAAACAAGTAACAATTTACCTTGAAGCTGTCAAGGAGAACGTTGGACGAGTCATCCATAGGCATGTCCTGAGCTCCCCAGCTGCTGGATGGAGCAGCCTGGTGCCAGGTGTTTGGCTCTGGAGCAGATGAGGCAGAGCCTGCAGGCAAATAATCCAGCCCAAAGCCACTCACACCTACAAAGAAAGGCTCTCCAATTATGGTTTCAAAAATCACTATGGGGAAAAAAACAAAGTCTATAACAAGAAGAGTATTTACCAGTCTTCTCAGACTTCCAGCGGTCAGCTGTTCTTCGGTCACGACTGTCTGGTGTGCCAATAGGGCCAAAATTAGAAAAGGGTATAGTCCCATGGCTGTGAGTGGGTGGTGATGATGGAAGGCTGCTTGGGTTGGATGAGTGAGGTGACTGGCTGGCTGGGGTTGAGTGATCTACAAAAAATAAATACACACAAAATAAAACAGCTGCAACAACTAAAACTTTATCACTCTTTATCAGAAATAATTCATGCAGTCATAAAAACTCACAGTGGGCCGATTTAGCATAATCAATTACCCTAATATATTTATTTGGACTGTTAGAAGAAACCGGAGCTTAATTTCCTCCTAGCATAGTCTGGAAGTTCACTTTGTTTCCTTCGTTGCATCCATTGTTGTGTGCTCGTCTCTGCTAGGGTTACTATCAAAGAGCAGTGGTCGATCCCATAAAGGGAGTTCATATATGCCGCACGGAACTAATGACCTCAGGTTCAAATAAAGTCAGATCAATCTGAACACTCTGTTGTTGAGAGTGCACAGCGTGTTGTTTGGGACCGATTCCTCCGCTAGCTTGCCTCTAGCATTATAATGGTTTTATAATGAGTTCTAGCAAATAGAATAATCTGTGATCCATATGGATCACACCCCACGGATCGGTCCACAAGTGAACGGCAGATCAGTTGCCAGATGTTTGACTATGACAGTATGGAATTCATTTTTAGTAATTATTATATAGTTAAAGTGATAATTTTCAAATAAAAAAAGTTATAATACTCAAAGCCGCTGTGTCACGTGATTGCAGCACATTCTGAACAGTTATACTAAAGTCATCATGGCTGCTACAGATTAAGAACTTAAAACCTCCCGCATCATTTAAATGACATATGTGGGAGCATTTTGGTTTCCCTGTAACATACTGTATGCTGATAGCGGAGAACGGGTGGCAGACAAAACAGTTACAGTTTGTAGGCACTGTGGCAATAGAAAGCAATACGACTACGGAAATACATGAAGTATGGCTACACATTTAAAGCTGCATACGACACAACAACAACAACTTCTTACCACGGCATTTAAGCAGCCCTTTGCTACTGAATCGGAGCAGGCTAAGGCTATTACCAAATCTATTGGATGTTTACAGCTGCAAACATCATGAAATTGTGCCAGATCTTTACTCTTAAAAACAAAGTTGTGTATTTTTTTACGCTGATCCAAAAAATGAGCCGATCCATGACTCACAAACCGTGAAACGAGCCAACACTTGAGATTACTGATCCGTTACACCCCTAATTACTATGTAATGCATAACTATAGCTGGAACTTTTAGATTTCAATTATTTTAATATTCAGTATGTGACGATAAGATTCTGACATTTAAAGTGAAGATAAATTATTTGTTTTCATTCTTCTTGCTCATTACTGCAATAGCCCTTACTACATTAAGTCCACTATTTGTGTAAACCATATTATTAAAGAAGGGAAAAAACTAAAAATGAAACTAAGAAAGGTCTACCTGAACTAGCAGGGATGGATGGGGACCATGGAGTTCCTTCAAACAGGGAGTAAAGAGAGGGTTCTTGGTGCATCATAGGCAAGTCAGACTTCGGTGTGGGTCCCACGTTTTTACCGTAGGCCTCACTGAATATACTGTTGTTTTGGTAGTTTTCCTAGAAAATAAAGAAGGTAGTCATTTAACACCATGTTAGCATAGGTATGAAACAAAATGAATGCATTATATTCAGTTCACTTTTCAAAAAGGATTTTAACAAAAACTGGAACTGCATCATTACTCCGCTCTAAGATCATAATTTGATTATGTCATGTATTCATTCATTCACCATCTTATCTCAATAATCCTGGACAGGGTCACAAGAGAGTCAGTACCTAGCCAACTTTACACTGGCATAGTCCATTAGTAATGCTGATATAAAAAAAATCAAGTGTCCCAATTTTATCCAAGTACCTTCAAATTTACTGAGGTATTTTGTGTTAGTGTGACTCTGTTACTATGTAATACGTTAGTAAATACCACTACTAACTTCATAATATGGCTCACTTGTGTTCTTCCTGCTGGTACAAACATTTCCTTCGAGTTGTGGAGACTTAAAAGCTTTATAGTCCACCTTTCTAATCAATGACTAGAGATTTTAAACCCCATATACAAGCTTATAATATTTAATGTCTGCCCAACTTGGATGCAAATGGAATATAATCTGACTCATTCAGGAACTACGAGTTCTATAACCTGTTGGTTTACAGGTCACTGTGCACTGAAGCATTTAATTCATTTTCTGGTGAAACTGAAATTAATACCATTTTAAAAGTTAGGTTTTGTTTCTTACAAAATCTCTGTCAGTGAAAACAGAAACTATAAAACAGGCTATAATTGTCAGTAGAACTGAACAGATCAAATACTGATTGATTAACCAAAGAAAGGTAATCCATAACTAATACTGCCATCTAGCAGCATAAGCACTGCTCCTTAGACTTTGGCTGAATTGGTGAAGGTTGGATTGTAAGGTTGCACACACTTACCTGAATTGGAAAGACAGTACGGTGTAGTAGCATGGACTGAGCCATTGCTTCTCGTCCACCGTCTATTCTGGATTGCCCTGATAACTGGGACAATTAAAACAATTGCAATTTTAGTTAAATAAAAATAAAATTGTTTGGTTAAACATGAATGCACACAAACAATAACTACTAACAAACTATTCCAGAATTATTTTCATGTCCTTTATGCCCACTTTTTGCTATTTCAGTGTCATGGAGCTCTAGAGACAAGCTCCAAAGAACACAGGATAGGCATGCCCAAGCCTTACCGAAAAGTACTCAACTACTCACTGCGTGATTTTGTACATAATATTTCAGTGTTACTCTGCATAAAGCAAACATCACAGGTAATGTTTTCAAAAACTTGCAAAACAGCTTTGATCGAAGCTCAGTTAGCTATCTGTTCAAACTAGTAACAATAAAAAATACTACCAATATTAAATATCAGTGCATTTCAGGATTTAGTGCATCCCCATAAATAAGCAGAGTTTTGCTTTAAAATTACAGCACTTAAAATAAGGATAAAATAATGAGTGTTAGTCTAAAAACAAAGAGAGGAAAATACATTGTTGTTTCATGCTTTGTACGACGAGATAAAGAAAAACTACATACAAACAGATTTCGTCCAGGGGCAGAGTTAAGAGGCCCAGGTAAAGCCTGGTAGAAATCATGAGGCTTAGAAAAGACAAGCTCCTCCTCCTCCTCAAAGTCTGCCAGAGTTTTTAACAGGTCTGGAGGAAGAAGAGGAGAGCTCTTGTTGCCCTAGTGAGATAAAGCACAAAGGAAAGAAAGGAGAAAAGGGAGGAAAATGAAAAAGAGAAAGACAAACAGCCCTGCAAAAAGAGCAGCTATGGGAGAGGTGCTCAGAAGCCTGTGAACATTGCTTTCACTAAACTCTGCTAGATTCACAAGAAAGAAAAAAAAAACAAATACAGAGAAACAGCCTTTGCCAAATTACATAAAATAGTTACCACATGACTGTGGTGACCCAGTGGTTAAGGCACTGGACCATGGAGAAGGGTTAAAATACCACATTTCATCCTTACAGGGGAATATATTCATTAGGTCTCCTATAAATCCCAACGTGCCTATAGAAAATCCTCATATTCTATCTATCAAAATCCTTTCCTTTTGTCACATTACACCCTGACAAATACAATTGATTAATTATTTTACAGCTACATATTCACATTCTTAGATAAGGAATATATAAGGAACACACACACATATATACTTATAAGGAAAAAGCTTATAAAAACAGTGCTTCGTACATTTACTTTCAATGTATGAAACATATATTTTTGATATTTATCATGTTTTGTCTGCAACATTTTTTTGTTGGGACACAAAAGCATTTAACATTTTGTAATGTTGCCATGTTTTAGCACAGAAGATACCAAACGACTTAAGGTTTCTAATAACACTTGTTAAGATGTTAAACAGTATGGGGTTTTCTGTGTCACTTTTTCACTTAAAAATTCTCCACACAGTAAAGAGAGGTCAGGACTGTGGGCAGGCCAATCCAATACTCATACTCTACTTACATAGCCATGCCTTCATAATGTGTGTAGAATGAGGTTTTGTACTGACTTTCTGAAAAGCTGCATATGTATTTGTAAGCTGCATATGTAACGCTAACAAAGGCATTTCTTAATGTATTTAATTTCTGATAACATAAACAGACGATTTCAAAGGAGTATAAAGAATTCCTATAGTCACTAAAATACGCTGATCCACAACATGTCCTACAAACACATGCAAAGGTTAATAAATTATCAAGAAATTTGAGAATTCAAGTTTTAACAAACCTCATAGGATGGCACTCGAGGTGTATTCTCCTGTTCTGGGCAAAAGACTCCAGGCTGCTGTTTTCCCATTCTGTCCCCCATGCTGCCCCTGCTCTCACCC
Source organism: Parotocinclus cesarpintoi (assembly GCA_034780495.1). Classification (NCBI taxonomy): domain Eukaryota; kingdom Metazoa; phylum Chordata; class Actinopteri; order Siluriformes; family Loricariidae; genus Parotocinclus; species Parotocinclus cesarpintoi. The sequence goes on along the minus strand of JAUZSV010163203.1, from coordinate 4,155 downwards.
ATACGGTAAGGTGGTTCCCAGTAAAAGTCATTCATTTTAACCTCTTGAAAATTAAGCTTCTTGTCCATGTTGGGTTGGGGAGCCTGCATGGGCACAGCTGGAGGTATCGAGTGCTCAAAGAGTTTCAGATGATCTTGGGCAGGCATGAAGAATGGTTGCTTGACTGGGATGGGCATCTTGGACATTGAAGTTTGAGTCTGGTGCTGGCCCCACATCTGTCCAGCCTGTTCAGACACGTTCATGTATGGCTAAGCCACAAAAATAGACAGAATGGTCATTCAAACAACCACTACATAGTTTTATACCAACATAACCACAGAAAGCATGAGCATAACATTTCATTCAGCAGTGGGATATAGAACACCAAAGGCATTTGGGAGATTTTGACACAAAATAAATAGTCCCAAGTTGATATTGAAACAAGATAAGATAGGAAAGCTGTTTCTCTGGTCATTCATCATCATTACTACATACCTGCTGAATGCTAGAGTGGTGAGGTGGACTCTTGCCCAGCTGAGAGTTCTGCTTAGTTGGCGACTGCTGTGGCTGAACCTGAAGTTGCACACTCTGCTGTACAGCTTGTTTGGTAGGTTGTGGCTGCTGAGGTTGGGCTTGAGGAGGACCCGGGGCAAGAGCTGCTGGGCCTGATGGCCTCTGTTGGCTGTAGGGAATGTGGGAAGGCTTTCCTGACTGCACCTGGCTGGTAGACTGAGGGTGGGATGCAGGCTGCAGGTAGGATGTGGGGACAGACACACTCGTTGGGAAGGTAAAGCCTGGGTTCATAGAGAATGCTACAGGGGGAGGGATCACATAGGCTGGTGGGGGAAAACCTGGAAGAGAGAGATGATAGGAAACAGTTCCATTAGGCTATGACTGAAAAACTTTATAACATTAAATTTCACAAGTACAAAACAAATCAAAAATACATTAAAAAAAATGTACAGCTATACATTTCCCAGTATGGGAAATCAAGAAATATCCCAGGTTGAGAGAGAGAGAAAAGTTTGTGATAAAATGTTTTCTTACATTTTCCATACTGGCCCTACTTTTTCTGATTTGGGGTTGTATTTCAGAATAAATACAACACTGGGTCTATTTCAGGAGTGACTAAAAGTTTGCATGTTGTTAGATACCTGGTCTGCTGGGAAGAGGGGGAAAGGCTCCTGGGTGATGTATAGGGATAAATTGTGAGGAGCAGGTCGTCTGGGTCTGTGAGACTGGAGTTTTTCTGGCTTCAGACACTGGAGTCTTCCTTATTTCAGACTGAGTTTTAACCTTCAAAAACAAGCAGAGTTTGTTAAGTGAAATACAATAAGTGAAATAACCTGAACAACATCTAAATTTTCAATACATATAAAAAATAAATAAATCTGAAAGTCAATTCCTCACACCTGTTTTCCCACATCAGCCACTTTGTCATTACTGTTTTTCTTCACCTCACTCTTTCTTTTGCCCTCTTTCTTCTGTTCACTTTTCAATGGCACTCCATTTCCCTTGCTGAATGCAGTACGCTCTTTGCCCCCATCCCTGTGTTGCTGATTCCGAATCTGCTCCCGACTTTGTTCACGGGGTTTAATGTTCTCCTTAAAGGTGACCACTGGCTTCTCGCTTACATCCAGACTGCTGCTCTGGCTCTTTCCCATCGAAAGAACTGACTTAAGGCCTAGTGAGCCATCGGGGGGGTTCTGCTCCCCATTTGATGATTCCTGCAGCACATAAGATTCTTTCTCCTGTGGCTCCTCCACTGCTAACCCAGGGATGTCAGTAAGGAACAGAAGCATACCGTCGGTGATGCTGCACTGGATCAGGCTGGAGTCACAGAAATGATCATCATAGAGAAACAGTGTAAATATACTTGCTCAAAAATGTAGTGAATACAGTAAGAATCAAAAGCCGGTTACATAGAAGTAAAAATTAAAAAAATGCATCTCACCAGGGGTAAGTGTCTGCAACCCACTTGCCCAAGATAATAAGCCTCTGGTGCCGGGCATGGACCAGAAGGCTGTCCTTGTCTACTGCAATACCCTGATGTCCTTTGGAAAAGTCCAGCAACCTAGATCATTATTAAAAGTGAACAGAACACATCAAAACTTCCACTATTTATGAAAGTAAAGGTTGTTGTTGTTCAATTCCAATTCATAGTCTAGTTACAAAATCAAGTTAAAATGAAAAGTTACCTTAATGCAGGTCTCAGAGCCAAAAAACCTTGCAACTCAAACTCTTCTGGAAGTGGAATAGCTGGAAAAGTACCAGACAGGTATAAAAATAAGCAACAACGAGGCCATCAGAGAAAGCAACAAGAAAGGTACTCTGGAAGTAAACAGAGCCTTAACATACCTGATGGGTTGCACACATCCTCCTCCTTTGGCTGAAAGCTGTTAAGAATGGACACCAGCCATGGCCAAATGCTGTCAAAATATGATTTAAGACATACACCAATCAGGCATAACATAACGACAACCTCTTGTTTCTAAACGGGTTTTTTTTCTCAGTTTCACTTGCACCATATAGAAGCACTGTATATAATATTACATCTACAGATAGCCCTATGAGAGTCTATTAAAGCGCACAGTGAGTGAACACAGAGGTAAGAAACTCCCACAGCACTGCTATGTTAGATCCATTCATACCAGAACAAACACACACTAACACACCACACCACTGAAACTACAAAATGTTTCTAAATGGTAATTGAAACTGATTAAATGGACTATGAGTGTAGTAGTAAGGAGATGGTAATAAAATTATTTGAGTGGTCTAACTCAACTTGGCTCCTTCAAAACAGCCATCATATTGACAGTGCAATACACAAATTAAACCGGAATAAATATTATGTTTACTCCTCATAGTTCAAAGATACATGCAATGTTAGTGTAAAAATAACATACTATTGTCTCTCTTCAACAGTGACCTCAGTAAAGACTCCAGGGCGCAGCCTCAGCCAATCCAGAGACACTTTGATGGCTGGCAGAGGACATTCACCCATTATCTCTTCCTGGCTCTTATTTAGTAAGGCTCGACTGCACATCACACCTAGGAAGGACACTACAAGAAAAGCAACATGCATTAGATCAGTCACAAGCCAAGGTTGAGAAAAAGTTTTGTAGAATTTTTATATGGCCGAAGAATCTGATTTTTATGCAAGCTCCAAAAGTAGATTTTAAAAAATCTAAATTAAACAAATGAGACATTTTTATCTCATTGCTAAAGATCATATGGACAAGTCATAAGTTCTGTGGACAGATGAGACCAAGAAAACATTTTCTTTAAATTTCATTAATACATTTCATTTTATTTAAAATGAAATGTATTATGTCTGGAGAAAGGAAAACACTTAATTCCATAAAAATTTATTCCTACTATAAAAGTTTGGGTCTGTTTTTCTGCATGGATGCTAGATGGCTCGTCACCATTGATGGAACAATAAATTCTGAATTATACAATCAAATTCAAAGGAAAATATCAGGACATCTGTCCGTGAACTGAATCTGGGCAGCGAGAGAGTGGCCCTAAGCACACAAGTTGGCTAAGGAATGGTTAGATAACAATAATGTTAAATGTTATGAAATAGTCAATGTTATGATTGTAATCTAACAGCAATACTGTGGAAAAAGTTTGTGTAAGGATGCCCACACCAACACAACAGACCTGAAGCAATTCTGTAGAGAGCAACAAGCTAACAAGATAACCTGCAGGACAAATCTACAGTTACCATTAATAATGTTGATTAGTCTGAACAGCCCGTGCTAACCTCTAGGAGAGTAAACTCTAAGCAAACAGTCTGTTCTCAGGGTCTATGCAATTGACAAAATAAGCAGAAGTAACTAATGCATCTACAACAAGGAACAAATCATTATGGATACATGAATGGGTCGGAGAATCTCCTAATCAACCAGGCTTACGATGTGCTCCTGCCATTATACAGATCCTGCCATACCTCGTTAGCTAAATGCACTGCATATAATAAAATGGTTAAAATAAATTATATATGGATAACAGGATACCGTACAGCATACAGTTTTTATTTAATTAGCATCTAGGTCACCCATGGAGGATGGATCCTCTGTTGAGTTCTGGTCCTCCCAAGGTTTCTTCCTTCCATTTTATGGAGTTTTTCCCTTACAATGTCGCCCTAGGCTTGCTTAATTTGGGATT
>JAUZSV010163093.1:0-13219 GCA_034780495.1 Parotocinclus cesarpintoi | reverse complement strand
TCAATCTCAGCACCCCAAAATTAGTTAAGAACAACTGGTTTGATGCCCAAAACATTTTGGCTGTTAACCAGTGTAATCCTACACAAACATAAACAATTAATACAAACATTTCTGTGTGTGTGAATGACAGAAGGGCGGCATATGTGGTTAGCACTTTCTTCTCACAACTCTATAGAGTTCTGCTTTAATTTCCTCCAAAATCCCAAATACTTGCTTTTAGGTTACCTGCTAAAATTTTATTCACAAAAAGTGTGTGCCTTGTGATGGACTGGCTCCCAGTCTAGGGCTGAGAAGGTAAGAAGGTATGAAAAGAAAAATGAAAATTCAAAGGATGATAATGCAAAAAATAAATTAAAAAAAAAAACAATCTAGAAAATAAAATAAAAAATCTTTGCAAACCCTACAGAGGTTGCACAGGAACTCCCAACTCCTGCAGGATGGAACATCAATACATGCCATACAAGGAGGAACGAGATTAACACTGTCAGAGCCCAACATAATGACCTCCTGCAGGCCCCTTGTGTGACCCAGCACCATAGAGCTCGAACCTCATTTACCCTAGAACACCATAATATTGGGTATAGTATATTGGGGTTTTAAACTAAAATCAACGGTGTCAATAATTTTGACTAACACTATAAAACCCCCAAGTCGTTACGTGTGAACTAACTGTAATTGTCAACACTAGTATTCACATGTATGGAAGCTGAGAGTAACCAGGCATATTCCCAGTGTATTTCTCAAACTCAAACTGATTCATGTTTATGTGTATAATCTGTTAATCTGTAGTTGCTAAAGCCGTTTTTAACGATTTTAACTAAACCAATTACCAGTTAACTGACATTCATAAGATAATACGACTAAAATTTTAACACATGGAAAAGGAACAGTACTTACCAGCCCTTCATACTGTAGTCTCTGTACAGTATTTTCTTTCCCACCTCCTTCTTGCAAACTGTTCTTGGAAACTCCAGGTGCGTGAACTCATTCCCTAACAAGTGTGGCTGCATATAAGCCTTGGAGAAAAAACATTACAATATGAGCACCAGGGGTTCTGCCTTTCTGTCAGCAACAAACAAAAAATTGTTTAGAGTGTCTAAGAATCTTCAAACAGTAATCCATGACTTTCTGGAATAAGTTTGTGGACACCCAACAATTACATCCAAAACCTATCAGGCTATCAGTATGGAGTTTGCTGCTACAACTAATCTTGTTAAAGAGCTATCTACTGGATACATTGTTAGCAAGGACTTACAATGGAAGTTTGCAGGAAATATTAAATGCATGGATGTCAATAATTGTGGAATGTGTTTAAAAATAATTACTGCATTCACTTCAACTGAAGGTTTAATGTTTCTCTTTTTTTCAGTGTGAGATAACAAAAAATAAATTCCTAATACTACTATTTACCACTTTCTGGTGGTACCAACAATTGTGTACGGTACTCTGTAATGTGGCCTTTGGGTAACATTGGGTTAAAGTACGGTAATAAGGCTGTATCCTGTTGCGCAGGTGCCCTCTTGTGGTGTACCACATATTAGTAAACATTAAAGTCGTAATGATGACGTCACTATGCTGCTATGTTACAATACTAGTCAGTAAAGAAGAGTTAACTGCATCTTGGACACCCCAAGGTGAACAGCAACTTGCTTTGGATTAGTAATAATTGCAACTAACCCACTAGATTTTTCCTTTACACTATCACCAATTAATTGCTAACTGACAGCTCCCAAATGAAGGTAGTTCAACCTCAGTCAGATTTGTAGGTATGGTGGAGATTAAGACATTCAGACACGTGTTAGATCAGACCTGTTCACATAACACACTATCTACCTAACATATCGAATGAAGACCAATGAAAGATCACAACAGGAGTTGTTGTTCTTCTGATATATTCACAGACCCCACAAGTATTATGGAAGTTTTGACTGGTGATTCCTTGCCAGGATGACCACTGCAGAACTACAGAAGTGAAAATGCACAACAAAACCTACATTTGACCAATAGTTGTCTTAATGTCCTTCTGGGGAAAGGAAAAAGACAATGAGGTAAAAAATCCTAAGTCTGCCTTTTAATAGAGCTTCCACCATTGCTCAATTCTCACCTGCCTTAACAGTTGCAGGACTGTGATGTTCTGTAATAATAAAAATGAGTTAGATTAAAAAATGAGATCTTTATCTGAGCAACCCTTGTGTTTGACTTGCACCAACATCACTATTATCCATAAAATACGTATTCAGTGATGCAAGTAATCACTTTTCTACCCAATATTTTAAGGATTTGGTATATAAATTTAAAAAAAATATTTTAAGAAATAATTTACTACTTAAAATGCCATAGACATTCTTATCTTCAAAGCAAATAAGTAGATCTAGTTGTTCAGCTACAAAGGGTTGAATTTATGTGCCCACGTAATGGGGATTTAATATCGAAATTGCACTCATCTGTTTTTATCTTGATTTATGCACTGCTCAGATATACAGTCACGCAAGTACAGCCCAAGTTTTTTTTCAAAACATTTCTTTCTTCGTTATTATTGATTTGTAGATGGAACTTAAGTACATTTTCGTTGCACAATATTGTATACACATAGCTGACAAACTTCTGGCACTGATGTAAAGCGCATTAAAACGAACAAACTTAAAGGCTTAAATTCATGTTTAAAAGGACTAGGCCACTTTTAAACCTCAAAGCTTGAAAAAGCCACTTCCTAGAAACTATGGAGATGTTAAATGCAAGCAAGTCACTTCTATAACAAGAATATGCCATCCAGAACACACAGGTGCATACCCAATTCTAAACTGACTGATATGACATATCAGTGACACTGTAACAAATTCTTAAATCCCAAAACTCCCAAACCTTGATTAATTCAGCCAAATATTACACAAATGACTAATTATTTAATTAAGGTTTTTACATTTCTGAATAAGAGCCCACTCCACCCACTCATTCTCACCAGACACTGAATTCTCTGTCTCTCAGACTCTGGAGTGAAAGCACTTGACATTGATAAGATCTCTCCACTGCGCAGAATTATGGCCCTGGCAAAGGAACAGAGAACAGGTGCGGATGGGTAAAACTCAAAATCAAATTTATATGAAAAATCACTAACTCTCTCTTGACTTGATGTAAGTGTTTCAATTGCAAAATGTAACATTACAGCTTTATAGTTTAGATAAATTAATTTCATCTTCTGAGGTCAAGTTGCCATTGCATGATAACAATCAACTGAGTCAACTGAAGCTGTTGGCAATTAAGATATAATACACTGTAGACAGTGATTTTTCACTGACACTACGATAAATGTATTAATCATGAAAACTTTCTGACTGGTTGGTCATTGTGGTGTAAATATTAAGTGGACACACACACACACACACACACACACTAATGTGTACTAAAATAAGACAAGATTGTCTAGCAGTTCTTGTGGGATCCTGTGCCACCCTTGCTCTAGGGCAACTTCCAGCTAAAGAAGTGTTGTAGGAGGCATTGGACAGTTTGACAGATATCTTCCCAGTACATCCCAAACATGTTCAATGTGATTTAGGTTTGGAGAATGTTCAGGCCAGTTTGATTACTCCCTCCCTCCTGATCCATTTCTGATGACGTGGAGCTTGGTACGACCACCAATGCTGATGCCAGTCCAAATTGCTGATCAGTCCATGATTCCACCACCACCACTGAAGGAATCCTTTTCTCACATGAAACATGGATTCTGCTGTTTCTCGTTCATGCCAGATCAGGACATGATGATTGTCAATGGCATAAATAACATAAATGTCAGGCTGCAAACTGAACCATGACTCATCAGAGAAGAGGATAGTTAATTACTCATCATGGGTCTGATGATGATGCTCATCAGCCCACCTTTTACAGGTTCTACGGTGTTCAGCAGATAACAGAATGCATATCATTGGTTGCCAGACATGCAATCCAACAAAATGGAGCTGATTTTGTAATGGCCTGGGTGCCTATCCATCGTACAGTTGCAGCTGTCGCCACAGAAACTGTCGCCACAATTCTGCTGTGCCTACTCCTTCTTGCCAATAAGGTAAAGTAGCGGTCATCTTTTGTTGTGGTGGCACATAGGCGACCCTCCCCTAGTCTTCTTTATACTGTTCCTGTGTTTTGAAAGCAATTCCACAGTCTGCTAATCATACTTTGTGATGTTCCAAGTGCTGTTTATGCTTTAAGACACTTGCCCAATTAATTTTACTACCAAGTGTATTTATCTCATTTGTTGTTCTCTTTTTCTGACCTTAAAGCATATCTGCTTAAAGTTATCTGAGATTATTCATGCTCACACAGTGCAAGATTTCCCATGAACAAGACAAGATTGTTCAAGAAAATATCCATTTTAGGGAGAATGCTTAACTATGTGTGCTTTTTATGGAAGAAACAGGTAACAACTCAAACCGCTGCAATATATTAAAGTACACCATAAGCTTTATCTTTGTGCATTAGCATTAATTCATCAAATGATTATTGTGTATCATAGTGTGGAACCTCCTTTCTTGGCAGAATTCAAAAGAACTACTGTGAGGAATAAGCATAATTGCTATTTAGCTAAATAATTTTAAAGTAAAACCAACTATACAAACTCCCAGTGACCACTTACCCACTGTAACATATTGGGTACCTGAACCACAAGTAGTTAACTATTAGGTAATGGTTGCTTATTTTATATTATAGCATATAGCACTAAAATATTCAATAATACAAATAAAAAAATTACAATACAATACAAAAACACACTGGACAATGTGCGTGTACACAGTACACTTGTGGAACGCAGTACAGAATGTGCAAAGAGCTGTCCAGTGCTCTATTAACAGGACAAATTTAATTCAGTTTTCTTAGCCACCATTTTACACTGATGCCATTGAATATAATATTTTGCTAAGGTATTAATACTACATTTTGTACTACATACAGTGTGCTGGTGAGTATTATTACTTCCAGTGAGCGCTGTGTTTGGGTGCCACTTGTCATTTTGTATTTTTCATTTGTGCTATATACTGCTGTTTGGACATCATCAGGCATATATAAGGACTTAATTATATACGGAATTATAATGCATTGTGCATTATTGTTGTGCAGCAGACTGAAACAAGTAAGTGATATTCCTAGACGTTAATAAAAATAGGGTATCACTATCAAAATATTTGTATTGTAAATATTTTCTGGAAGGAGAGCGTAGGGTTGTACATTAATGTCTTTTTTTGTCAGTTTTGTAATTTAGCAGATGCTTTTATTCAGTGCATATATTATTCAGTGCAAATATTATAGTAATATAATATAGTAGTATTATAGTAAATTTAAGTACTCAGTTCAGTAAAAATGTTTATGCTGTATTAACAATGCTTAAATAAATTACATTGCAAAATCTTACCTGCTGTCTCCAGCATTGGCAACATACATCTTCCCCAGAAAGCAGAGCGCCACTAAAGCTGTGCACCCTCCAGAAATATCATAAACACTTCTCTCTCGTCCAATATGTTTGTCCTGTAGGGACAAAGTGCCATAGTTACAATAAATATAAATTTATAGGTGAATTAGAATCAGAAAAAAAGCAATACACAGTTGGCAAGAAGATTCAAAGATGAGTAAATGGCAATGTCTGCGTCAAGCGTCATCTTTAGCTTTTTATCTTATCTTGGGCAATTCAATTCAAACGTGGGGTATACAATGACAAATAGACAGACCGTTACATTTTGGTTTCATTATATAATCTGTTAATAGCTGTTTTTGTTTAACTTACCATCTCTTTGAAAGCATTTTCAATTGCACCAATCACCAGACTCTCATGTTTCACCTTCTTCTCCATGAAGAAGCGTGGGGCAAGGTTGTTGGGTGAGCCTGGTGCTCCTGCAGCGCCCCTCAGCGATGCAGCTCTGGACAAAGCTCGCTGTGATATTCCACCACTTGAATGAACATTCAAGTTGTTCTCTTCACACAAACATGTAGGCGGCTGTATAGAAGGCTTCTGCAGGATCTCCAGCACACTCTGAAGCTGCTCTTCGATGTGTAGGTGCAGTAATTTGGAGGCAAAAACTGCAGCACCTGAACCAGCATGGCCATCGAACAGCCCCCAGTAGTGGAAGCACAGTTCCTCTTCTTCGTGCTTGGCATATATAGGAAAAGTACATAATTACATCATTCATTATTTTACTATTTTACATGTACTTTATTTTAATGCACATACAGACTTAATGTAAACATGAGCAATAACAACACTGTCAAACTCTGCTACCCACGCTGTCTAAGTCACTTGGTGAGGAATTTCTTTATATAGAATTTTTGGAATGGTAGTCATAAAAACAGAGTCTTGTTTCATCAATGTTTACAAATTAAAGGTGGTTAGAAACATAACAAGGACGTAGCTGTTATGCACATCAGAACAATGTTTTCATACATTTATTCTAATGTATAGATTTTTACAATGAACTAACACTGGCATTTAGTCATAGTAATTGTATTACTTTCAATTCATTTAAAATATGAATTAATTTGAGATATTATTTACTCCTACCTATTTAAAATTATATTGCTATTTGTTTTTACACTTTGAAATATTTATTTATTTTTAACTACAAGACCTGGTTTCTGGGGTTTATCAATTTAGTATTAATAAATTACATGCATTTTTTAATTGTACTCAAAATGTGTTATTTAAATGTGTTTCATGTTATACTGGTATTAATTCTGCAACAATGTAACAGTGACACTATAACTTATTACAAGATCTTCAGTGAAGGAGGGGACACCCAGAACAGGCACAGGACCTCCAAATGGTTACAGCAGTTTCTTTAGTAAATACAAACTGTAAAAAGAAATTAAAATGATTTTTAAAGCTCTAGTTTGGTTTTACAAAATTAATATAGATCCTAGATAAAGCACTTACAGAAGTTTCTGGTTCAAGAAGATGGTTTTCTTGAGTTTCTCTACCCGGAAGGGATGATCGCCTCCTGCTGGTGGGAGTGTAGCTTGGACTGGATGGGTCTGCAGGTCTTTTTCGTAGCTCCACCACTTCACAGCAGGCTTGGTCTTCATTCAGAGCACTCTTACCAGCATTAATAGCCCTACACACAGTGGAAACAAAAATGGAGCAAGACTTTGAATAAATGCAACTTCAACAGTTAAACAGTTAATTGGTTCTGCTTGTTTTTATTCACAGGGCTACTGAACGTAGCAACGTTTTGAACCTTTAGAATTTTTTTTTGCAGTTTTGCATGTATATGACCTATAAGATTTCCACATCTAAAGACCTAAAGTAGGTAAAGAGAGCCCAGTTAAACAAATGAAACTAAATATTATACTTGGTCATTAACTTTTTGAGAAAATGATTCAATATTATCTATAAGTAGTAAAAGTATGTATATGCACCTCTAGGATTAGCAGCTAGTTTGAATGTGAAATTAGAGTCAGGTGTTTTTAGTCAATGAGATGACATTCAGATGGGAGTGGGCACCCAAGAAAATGCAGTTTAAAAAGTCTGCTCTTTACAACCTACACATATCATGACAAAATCAAAGGTGATTTCTGAAGACCTTGTTACTCATCAAGCAATAATAGGTTACAAAACCATCTCTAAATGGATGGGGTCTATCAATCCAGACTCCAGAATGAGAGATTGTGCTCATTAGTCCACTATCAGGAGAACACTGACAGAACAACAGTTTGCAAAAGATGGATAAACCAGAATAAAAGGTTTTTGGACAGAAAGCAAACAATTTTTTGGATTAAGTTAGGAGAATTATATCTGGAGAACGAAAAAAGCTATTATCCAGAATGAGAATCTTTTGAGAATCAATTTATGAAATATGGCAGTAGTGTGACTGATTTGGGCATGTTTTCCTGCATCTGGATGGAATGCATCAATGATGGTTCAATGAATTCTGTAATACACCAGCAAATTCTAAAGGAACATTTTAGGACATCTGCCCGTGAAACGAATATCTCAAGAGAAATATAGTATTGCAGCAACATAATCACTGTAAGCACATTCTTCTAAGCAATTGTTAAAGAATTGGAATGTTCTGGAATGGCCAACATACCAACACACAAACGGTTACCAAAATGTTTTGATGAAGTTATTACTGTACAAAAGGAACACATACCATTTTGCCACATTAGTTTAACTGGGTTTTCTATCTACAGTGTGAGGCAAAATACAGATCATGTCGCATGCTGTGTTGTGGACTTTTCGCTAAAGGCTGCCAAAACCAATATTTCTTTGTTTGTAGTAGTCTTTGGACGACCACCATGTGGCTTGTCATCCACAGTACTGGTTTCTCTGAATTTGCCTATGAGGGATGCAACAGTGCTATGTGAAATTGGTGGTCTTTCTGGGTGTCGGTTGTTGAAGTCTGCGGCTATAATATGACAGCTGTGTTCCCTAGACATAAGAATAATCAATTCCATCTTCAGTTACTTGTGACGAACAACAAAGGTTTTGACATTTCTGTGCTGCTAAATTTTGAACCTCAAGAGATATTGCAAATGCGATTGCAGCAATCAATTTCTGAGACAATTTCCGTGTTCTTTGATATGCTACATGACTATCTTCCCATTGGAAAATACTTGTCCTTAATGAAATATTGTGGCTTTCAAGGTGGCATGTTTCAGACATAGCCTAAAAGTAAAAATAAATGTCATTTTTGCTTCTGAAATAAAAAAAAATGTCCTGTGACTTCTGACTCACCATTTACTTTTAGAACTGTATAAATCAGATGATGGTGTCCATGTCATCTTTATGTTAGTGTTCACAAACTTTAAAAGATCATTGTAAGTTGCTCACATTTAAAAATGTTAATGGTTTATGTTAGAATAAAACAGTGTACTCTAGGAAATATGTCAACCAAGCAAGGCAGGAACATAGAAAATACAGCCACGGCTCAAACATATTCATATATTCATTACTTAACCGACTAGCTAATGATGCCCTATGAGGACCTGGCATCCCATCCAGGAAACACATGACTGCTCCCTGTAATCTCTGGTCATGATGTACCCCTGGTCCTCGTAAATGCTTTATTTGTGCTATTTAGTGTTATTTACCATCTTCAAAATAACTTCTACAGCTTAGCTGCTCAAACTAAAAAACATGACTATACTTCGTACTGAGATAGTCGCCATGTGATTATCTATAAAATCCCCATCAATAGCATTCAATCGGGAAACAGCGTCCTTAGAGATGAAAAGTTACTTAGAGGCTTACTGCTATCTTCCCTCAGTCACGGCCTGATTCCATTATTACTGGAAGGACATATCAGATTACATTTCTGACAGGATGCAAAGCTTTCCCGGACTCCAAACAGGGGCTTAGATCTAGGTGTAATAAATTATATATTACATTATTCATTGGTTAATGGAATAATTTGCTGATGTAAATGTAGCAATATAACAATTATGAATATTGCATAACATCGATATACTGAGAAATTCCAGCTGTAGAAGTGGCAGAGGAAATAGGACCAAAAGTATTTGAGCATTGGGGGTCGGTGGTGCTAAAAATATATCGCTGTGAACAGACCCACCAACAGACACAAAGGTAGGCATTGAGATCTCAGAAATTTGATCAAATGCAAATCATACTAACTTTAAATATCTTGTAAATTAAAATAACATTACTACAGTATCTCACAAAAGTGAATACATCCCTCACATTTGTGTAAGCATTATATTCATCATATCTTTTCATGGGATAACACTGAAGATACGACACTTTGACACAATGTAAAGTAGTCATTGTACAGCTGGTGTAAACTGTAATCCTCTGGTAACAAAAACACACCTAAGTGAAAATGGTCAAATTGTACCCTAAGTGTCAATATTTTGTGTGCCCACCATTATTTTCCAGCACAGCCTTAACTCTCTTTGGCATGGAGTTCAGTGGTTGCCACTGGAATCTTATTCCACTCCTACATGATGACTTCACGGAGCTGGTAGATGCGAGCAAACTTGCATTCCTCCAAATTCCATTTGAAAATGGCTCAAAGATGCTCAACAGGGTTTAGGTCTAGAGACATGCTTGACATTTACCCTCAGTTTCTTTAGCAATTCAGTAGTCACCTTGAAGATGCGTTTGAAATCGTTATCATGTTGGAAAAATGGAATACTTCGATTTCCAAAAAGAGACGATCATGCTCTGCTTCAGTATGTCACATTACATGTTGGCATTCATGGTTCCTTCAATGAACTGTACCTTCCCCCAGCCAGCAGTACTCATGCAGCCCCAAAGCATGACATGCCCATCACCATACTTGACTGTAGGCAACACAAACTTGTCTTTGCACTCCTCACCTCCACACTTGACACCATCTGAGCCAAATCTTATCTTGGTCTCATCAGACTACAGAACATGGTCCCATTAATCCGTGTCCTTAGTCTTTTTGTCTTGAGCAAACTATTTGCAGGTTTTCTTGTGCATCATCTTTAGAATAGGCTTTATTCTGGGATGCAGCCATGCAGATCAGTTTGATATAGTATTTGGGGTATCGCCTGAGCATTGATACTCATAAAATTCTTTGCCATGAGGTGCCTAGTGCTTATGACTAGTGTGAGCGTGATAACATCAACTGTAACACACCTGCTCCCCATTCACACCTGAAACTTTGTAACATTAAATGATACCAGGGGAGAGAACATTACTAATTGGGCACAACTGCCCAATTGGGCCATTTTTACTTAGGGGTATATTACATTTTGTTGCCAAAGTTTTAGACATTAAAAGCTGAGTTATTTTTAGGGAACTGCAAATTTACATTGTTATTCAAGTTGCAGACTGATCTTCAGTGTTGTCCCATGAAAATAGTTACATATAAATAGTCAAAATAGTTACAAAAATGTGAGGGGCTTAGTCATTTTTTAGATACTGTATGTGCCTAGTCATATCATTAACAGTCTTCACTTGATCCTGAATCAAATAAATCTAAAATATGTAGCCAATGGACATACTATGCACCATTTTGCACAATCATGTATAGCCCTAAAACCCCAAAATTAGAAAAAAAATTGCATAACGCTCTAATGATGTGATTTAAAAGAGGAGCCACACTAAAGCATCCTAATGATGGATATGTACTACTGATATAATCTAAACAGGTTTAATTTGTTTATTCCTTCTTATAGATATAAGTTTCTCCTTTTTGTTACATTTTGATTTTTAAAGGGCAGGGAATATATAAATAGTCAAATGTAAGCAACTCACTTCCAACAAGTGTAAACAAAGCAAATATATAGAACTAAGTCTACTCATGTTCACAATGCTTAGACAATGTCCATAGCCTTCTAAAATCCTTCTACTCCTTCCTAAACTTTTGGATGTGTCTTTCTGCTGCCAACCTAAATCATTTGGCCTTGTGTTAATAAACCATTCATAGAAAGCTCTTCATGTACTAAAGAACAAAGCATATTTGTGAGCCGTCATCGTGCTTGGCATTGCTTGTGGTTTCTGGTGTTGTGGAGTGTTGTCCATTCGCCCCCACCAGATGTAGTTCAGCCCATGTGCCCTTAAGAAGTGGTGAGCCAAAGTGTATTCGGATTCTGCAAAGGGTGTATTAATAATGCCCATTAAAGGGTGCAAGGAGGAGCAAGCCTAGACAGGGTGCCAATCCATCGTACGGTACAAGCACTCACACACTACACACTAAGGGCACTTTAGAAACTTAAACACATTAATCCAACACGCATGTCTTTGGAATGTGAAAGGAAACTGGAGAATGGAGTAAACTTATACAGACACATTGAGGACATGCACCGGGGAGCTGTCAGGCAATTTTGCTAACTCCAACGTTTAAGAGCAGTGATCTTCAATCTGACTTCCACACTGTTGTGCAATTTCTTCTTCCTCTGTGTGTGTGTGTGTGTGTGTGTGTGTCCTAGTGGGTAAAACTCTGGACTATGGACCAGGCAGAAGATCCAGGGTTCAAATCCCACCTCTGCTGCCACTGTTTGGTCCTTGAGTAAGGCCCTTAAGCCACAATTTCTTGGATTTACAGACTGTGTCAACTGTAAGTCTCTCTGGATAAGGGTGTCTGATAAATAATGTAAAATGTGAATGTAATTGTTCAGACAAGGCCAGTAGTAAACCCAATGTTTCAACTTGCACATCAGCTCCACATAGCCCACCTCCATTTCTCACATGGGTGTGGCTAGGTCATCAAATGAGCCAAGGCATGATGGTGCCAGAATAACCAATCCAACAAGCAATTTCTCCAACATTGGTGGCCTTTGATTAGTGAAACGCCAAATGTCCACATTCACACTAGATGGCCCGGCACACCTAAGCTTACTCTAACACTTAACAATCGTTTCAGCAAACAAATCCACCAGCCAACTACTGACAAACCAATGGAGTCTATTAGATTATTTTAAAATAAGAATTTATATCACATTTATTTTTATTTCAGAGTCATGTATTCAAAACAACAACTATAGATAGCAGGTAGTCTGTTAAAAATAATACAATTTAAATATATAAATTGTCAATTGGTCAATTTTCTTTTTAGTTACCTTATAAGCATTTTAAAATAGATTTATGTTTTCCATTATATTTTGGCAGTTTGTAGCATACTTGAGCATACAGAGTTCATCTGCATTAGTGCATCTTTCAGCATGTCGCAGGTGCATGAGCGCAGAGACGGGGCAGTTAAACGCCTCGTAAAGCTGCAGAAGGCTGCATGAATGAAGCATATTTCTTACTCTGCATAGCCGGTGGACCAGGGCAGGCGGTGATTCTCCTTGACGATAAGGATGGGTCTGGAGATGTGATCGGCGGAACACTCCACCTCATCTGCACACAGGCCCAGGAAATCGGGCCGACAGTAATAGAATCTCAGCGGTAAATCTGTTCCACTGCTCTCCCCATTTTCCTCGTCTGCACCAGCGGAAGACATGATGCCGCCGATCATGTTGGAAACAGCGGACCTCATCCGTGTCAGCATGATGAGAATAGATGGGGTACACAATATACCCAGCACTTTAGTATATGACTGCCTGTCAACTTCATTCAGCTTCTGCAGAGACTCAACGCGGAATTCAACTCCTATTGGATGACGTCATGCCCCTATAGACTGAGCATGTGCTGTTCCGTCCTACACACACACACCGATTATATCGATATTAGGTCCACCTCCTTGTTTACACTAACTGGCCAATTTATCAGTTCCACCTACCATACAGATGCACCTTGCAGTTCTAACAGATGATT
>JAUZSV010162982.1:0-13219 GCA_034780495.1 Parotocinclus cesarpintoi | reverse complement strand
GTGGCAGAGCTCGGAAAATGCAAAAGGCTTAAGTCCTTTAACTCAGAGGTTCAAATCCTCTCCCTAGCTTAATTTAACAACTCATGATCAACCACCCCCTACTAATCAACCTAATCATAGCCCTCTCCTACGCTCTCCCAATCTTAATTGCAGTGGCTTTCCTCACACTAGTAGAACGTAAAATCTTAGGCTACATACAAGGCCGAAAAGGTCCAAATATTGTCGGCCCATACGGCCTCCTACAACCTCTGGCAGACGGAGTAAAACTATTCATCAAAGAACCTATTCGACCGTCAACATCCTCACCAATTCTATTCATTGCAACCCCAATACTAGCCCTACTTCTAGCAATCTCTATCTGAACTCCCCTACCTTTACCATTTTCTCTAGCAGACCTCAACCTAGGCCTCCTATTTCTACTAGCCATATCAAGCCTAGCAGTATACTCCATTCTATGATCTGGCTGAGCATCTAACTCAAAATATGCTCTAATTGGAGCATTACGAGCAGTAGCCCAAACAATTTCATACGAAGTAACCTTAGCAATCATCCTCCTATCTGTCGTCCTTCTCAGTGGTAACTACACCCTCAACACTCTTGCAGTTACCCAAGAACCCCTCTATCTTATCTTCTCATGCTGACCCCTCGCTATAATATGATATGTCTCCACACTTGCTGAAACTAATCGTGCCCCCTTTGACTTAACAGAAGGGGAATCCGAACTAGTATCTGGGTTTAACGTAGAATACGCAGCAGGTCCATTCGCACTATTCTTCCTAGCAGAATACGCTAATATCATACTCATGAACACCATCACCACCATCCTATTCTTCAACCCAAGCTCACTAAATCTACCACAAGAATTATTCCCCGTAGTACTAGCTACTAAAGTCCTACTGCTATCAGCAGGATTCCTGTGAATTCGTGCCTCCTACCCTCGATTCCGATATGACCAACTAATACACCTACTATGAAAAAATTTTCTGCCCCTTACACTTGCTCTATGCCTTTGACACACTAGCATACCAATCTGTTATGCAGGACTACCTCCCTATCTAAGACTATCGGAAATGTGCCTGAACACTAAGGGTCACTATGATAAAGTGAACATGGAGGTATACCAGTCCTCTCATTTCCTACAACTTAGAAAAGCAGGAATCGAACCTACACTAGAGAAATCAAAACTCTCCATACTTCCTTTATATTACTTTCTAGTAGGGTCAGCTAAACAAGCTATCGGGCCCATACCCCGAAAATGATGGTTCAACTCCTTCCCCTGCTAATGAATCCACAGGCAAAACTAATCTTTACAATTAGCCTGATCCTAGGAACCACTATCACCATCTCAAGCAACCATTGAATCATGGCCTGAGCCGGCCTAGAAATCAACACGCTTGCTATCCTGCCCCTGATTTCAAAATCCCACCACCCACGATCCATCGAGGCAGCTACCAAATACTTCCTAACCCAAGCAGCCGCCTCAACTCTAGTACTATTCTCCAGCATAACCAACGCATGACATACTGGACAATGAGACATCACCCAACTCTCCCACCCCACATCAAGCCTGATCCTGACCTCAGCAATTGCCATAAAACTAGGCCTAGTTCCATTCCACTTCTGATTCCCAGAAGTATTACAAGGCTCTCCTCTCTCCACCGGCCTTATCTTATCTACCATCATAAAACTTCCTCCAATCTCCCTCCTATATATAACATCTCCATCACTAAATCCCACACTCCTGACTACTTTAGCTATCCTATCAACTGCCGTCGGCGGATGAATAGGGCTAAACCAAACACAAATCCGAAAAATCCTAGCCTTCTCCTCCATCTCCCACCTAGGATGAATGACTGTCATTATTATCTACAACCCTAAACTCACCCTTCTCAATTTCTACCTCTATACCATAATAACTGCAGCTGTCTTTCTAACCCTAAACTCAATTAAAGTATTGAAACTATCTACCCTAATAACAGCATGAACTAAAGTCCCATCACTAAACGCAATACTACTCCTGACCCTACTATCCCTTGCAGGTCTCCCTCCCCTAACAGGATTCCTACCCAAATGACTCATCATTCAAGAACTAACCAAACAAGAAATAATCCCTGCAGCTACACTCATTTCCCTTCTCTCTCTATTAAGCCTATTCTTCTACCTCCGTCTCGCGTACTGTACAACAATCACGCTTCCACCTCACACTACAAACCATATAAAACAATGACGCACCGGCAAATCAACTCATACCCTAGTTGCCATCCTAACCACAATATCTGTCATTCTCCTTCCCATTTCACCCATATTCCTCACTATTATCTAAGAAACTTAGGATTAATTAAACCGAAGGCCTTCAAAGCCTTAAACAAGAGTTGAACCCTCTTAGTTTCTGCTAAAGTCCGCAGGCCGTTATCCTGCATCCCCTGAATGCAACTCAGGTACTTTAATTAAGCTAGGACCTTACAACCTACTAGGCAGATGGGCTTCGATCCCATAATTCTATAGTTAACAGCTATATGCCCCAACCAACAGGCTTCTGCCTAAGACTCCGGTACACTATTAATGCACATCAATGAGCTTGCAACTCACTATGAATTTCACTACAGAGCCGATAAGAAGAGGAATTGAACCTCTGTAAAAAGGACTACAGCCTAACGCTTATTCACTCAGCCATCTTACCTGTGACATTCATTAACCGATGATTATTTTCAACCAACCACAAAGATATCGGGACCCTATACCTAATTTTCGGTGCATGAGCCGGAATAGTAGGCACCGCCCTAAGCCTCCTCATTCGAGCAGAACTAGGCCAACCCGGAGCCCTTCTAGGAGACGACCAAGTCTATAACGTAATCGTCACGGCCCATGCTTTTGTAATAATCTTCTTCATAGTTATACCTATTATAATCGGAGGGTTCGGAAACTGACTAGTTCCCCTAATAATCGGAGCCCCAGATATAGCATTCCCACGAATAAACAACATAAGCTTCTGACTACTCCCCCCATCATTTCTCCTCCTACTAGCATCCTCCACCGTAGAAGCAGGTGTTGGTACAGGCTGAACAGTATATCCCCCACTAGCTGGCAACCTAGCCCATGCTGGAGCTTCCGTTGACTTAGCAATCTTCTCCCTACACTTAGCCGGTATCTCCTCAATCCTAGGTGCAATCAACTTCATCACAACAGCAATCAACATAAAACCCCCTGCCCTGTCACAATACCAAACCCCCCTATTCGTTTGATCAGTCCTAATTACTGCAGTGCTTCTACTCCTCTCCCTCCCAGTTCTTGCTGCAGGGATCACAATGCTTCTCACAGATCGTAACCTCAACACCACATTCTTCGACCCTGCAGGAGGAGGTGACCCAGTCCTATACCAACACCTTTTCTGATTCTTCGGCCACCCAGAAGTATACATCCTCATCCTTCCAGGATTTGGAATTATCTCTCACGTCGTAACCTACTATGCAGGAAAAAAAGAACCATTCGGCTACATAGGAATAGTATGAGCTATACTATCCATTGGTTTCCTAGGGTTTATCGTATGAGCCCACCACATGTTCACAGTCGGAATAGACGTTGACACCCGAGCATACTTCACATCAGCCACTATAATCATTGCCATTCCAACTGGAATTAAAGTATTTAGCTGACTAGCTACACTCCACGGAGGCATTATCAAATGAGACCCCCCAATACTATGAGCCCTAGGATTTATCTTCCTATTTACCATCGGAGGACTGACAGGAATTGTTCTAGCAAACTCTTCACTAGATATTGCCCTACACGATACCTACTATGTAGTAGCCCACTTCCACTACGTCCTATCAATAGGAGCAGTATTCGCGATCCTAGCAGGCTTCACCCACTGATTCCCATTATTCACTGGATACACTCTCCACTCAACATGAGCCAAAACTCACTTTGGCGTAATGTTCGTAGGAGTGAACCTAACCTTCTTCCCCCAACACTTCCTAGGTCTAGCAGGCATACCACGCCGATACTCAGACTACCCTGATGCCTACACCCTATGAAACACCATCTCCTCCGTAGGATCCTTAATCTCTCTAACAGCCGTAATCATACTAGTATTCATCATCTGAGAAGCTTTCGCGTCAAAACGTAAAGTCCTACAACCAGAACTAACAAGCACCAACGTCGAATGAATCCATGGCTGCCCACCCCCCTTCCACACCTTCGAAGAACCTGCCTTCGTCCAAGTACAAGAAAGGAAGGAGTCGAACCCCCATATGTTGGTTTCAAGCCAACCGCATAAACCACTTATGCTTCTTTCTCATAAAGAAACGTTAGTAAAACCATTACATAGCCTTGTCAAGGCTAAATTGCAGGTGAAACCCCTGCACGTCTCCCTATCTAAACATGGCTAACCACTCACAACTCAACTTCCAAGACGCCTCCTCCCCCATCATAGAAGAACTAATAGGATTCCACGACCACGCTCTAATAGTAGCATTAGCAATCTGCAGCCTAGTACTTTACTTACTAACTCACATACTTACAGAAAAACTCTCATCAAGCACAGTAGACGCACAAGTAATCGAACTAGTTTGAACAATCCTCCCAGCCATAGTACTAGTTATACTTGCACTACCATCCCTACGAATCCTATACATAATAGACGAAATTAACGAACCCGACCTTACCCTAAAAGCCATCGGCCACCAATGATACTGATCATACGAATACACCGACCTTAAAGACCTGACATTCGACTCCTACATGATCCCAACATCAGACCTACCCCTAGGACACTTCCGTCTACTAGAAGTAGACCATCGCGTTGTAGTCCCAATAAGCTCTACAATCCGAGTCATTGTCACTGCCGACGACGTACTTCACTCATGAGCTGTCCCAAGCCTAGGTGTAAAAACTGACGCGATCCCAGGCCGCCTCAACCAAACTTCCTTCCTCGCCTCCCGGCCCGGAGTGTTTTACGGACAATGCTCAGAAATCTGCGGAGCTAACCACAGCTTCATACCAATCGTAGTAGAATCCACTCCTCTCGCTACCTTCGAAAACTGATCTTCTACAATAGCCTCCTAATCATTAAGAAGCTATGAACCAGCGTTAGCCTTTTAAGCTAAAGAAAGAGGACTACACTCCTCCTTAATGATATGCCCCAACTAAACCCCGCACCATGATTTTTTATCATGATCATTTCATGACTCACCTTTTCCCTTATTATCCAACCCAAAATCCTTACATTTGTAACAATAAACCCTCCATCCAATAAACCTCCCATCGCTCCAAGCACTACTCCCTGAACCTGACCATGAACCTAAGTTTCTTCGACCAATTTTCAAGTCCATCCTTACTAGGAATCCCACTTATCCTTATTTCAATAACATTCCCCGCCCTCCTAATCCCCTCTCTGGACAACCGATGAATTACCAACCGACTTTCAACCCTCCAATTATGATTCATCAACCTAGTGACAAAACAACTAATAATACCCTTAAACAAAAAAGGACACAAATGAGCCCTAATCCTAACATCCCTAATAATCTTCCTCCTACTTATTAATCTTCTAGGCCTACTACCATACACATTTACCCCAACTACCCAACTATCTATAAATCTAGCACTAGCTTTCCCCCTATGACTCGCCACCCTACTAACAGGCCTACGAAACCAACCCTCTGCCTCACTAGGCCACCTTCTACCAGAAGGCACCCCAACCCCACTAATCCCCGCCCTAATCCTAATCGAAACGACAAGCCTGCTCATCCGCCCACTAGCCCTAGGTGTACGCCTAACAGCCAACCTCACAGCAGGCCATCTACTCATCCAACTCATCTCCACCGCCACAACAGCCCTATTCACTACAATACCGGTAGTATCACTCCTGACCCTTCTAGTCCTCCTCCTACTAACTATTCTAGAAGTGGCCGTAGCAATAATCCAAGCTTATGTTTTCGTACTTCTATTAAGCCTATACCTACAAGAAAACATCTAACCCCACAATGGCACACCAAGCACATTCTTACCACATAGTAGACCCCAGCCCATGACCCATCCTAGGAGCCGCCGCTGCTCTCCTAACCACATCAGGACTGACAATATGATTCCACTATAACTCCCCTCAACTCCTCATCCTAGGCCTACTATCCACCGCCCTAGTTATGTTCCAATGATGACGAGATATCATCCGAGAAAGCACATTCCAAGGCCACCACACCCCAACCGTACAAAAAGGGCTACGATATGGCATAGCCCTATTCATCACATCCGAAGCCTTCTTCTTCCTAGGCTTCTTCTGAGCTTTCTTCCACTCAAGCCTAGCCCCCACCCCAGAACTAGGAGGACAATGACCACCCGTTGGAATCAAACCCCTAAACCCAATAGAAGTACCACTACTAAACACTGCCATCCTACTAGCCTCCGGAGTCACCGTAACATGAGCCCACCACAGCATCACAGAAGCCAACCGAAAACAAGCAATTCATGCCCTAACCCTAACCGTCCTTCTAGGATTCTACTTCACTGCACTACAAGCCATAGAATACTACGAAGCACCATTTTCAATCGCAGACGGAGTCTACGGCTCTACATTTTTCGTTGCTACCGGATTCCACGGCCTACACGTAATCATTGGCTCAACATTCCTACTAGTATGTCTATTCCGCCTAATCAAATACCATTTTACATCAAGCCACCACTTTGGATTTGAAGCAGCTGCCTGATACTGACACTTCGTAGACGTCGTATGATTATTCCTCTATATCTCTATCTACTGATGAGGATCTTACTCTTCTAGTATACTAAATACAATCGACTTCCAATCCTTAGAATCTGGTTCAAACCCAGAGAAGAGTAATAAACATAATCCTATTCATACTGACTCTATCATTCACCCTAAGCATCCTACTAACCGCACTAAACTTCTGACTAGCCCAAATAAACCCAGACTCGGAAAAACTATCCCCTTACGAATGTGGATTTGACCCCCTAGGATCTGCCCGACTACCCTTCTCAATCCGATTCTTCCTAGTAGCTATCCTATTCCTCCTCTTTGACCTAGAAATCGCCCTCCTACTACCATTACCATGAGCTATCCAACTAGAATCTCCCATAACCACCCTAATCTGAACCTCCATCCTCCTCCTCCTTCTAACACTAGGACTCATCTACGAATGAGTCCAAGGTGGGTTAGAATGAGCAGAATAACAGAAAGTTAGTCTAACCAAGACGGTTGATTTCGACTCAACAAATTATAGCTTACACCCTATAACTTTCTTCATGTCTTACCTCCACCTCAGCTTTTACTCAGCCTTCACCCTAAGCAGCCTAGGTCTAGCCTTCCACCGAACCCACCTAATCTCAGCCCTTCTCTGCCTAGAAAGCATAATACTATCCATATATGTGGCACTAGCCATATGACCCATCCAAATACAATCACCATCCTCCACCATCCTACCAATCATCATACTAACATTTTCCGCCTGCGAAGCAGGAACAGGCCTAGCCTTGCTAGTCGCCTCCACCCGAACCCACGGTTCAGACCACCTACACAACTTCAATCTCCTACAATGCTAAAAATCTTAATCCCAACCGCAACACTCTTACCCCTAGCCCTCATGTCTCCACTTAAACACCTATGAACTAATATTACACTACATAGTCTAATCATTGCTACCATCAGCCTACAATGATTAACACCAACATACTACCCAAGCAAAAGCCTAACCCCCTGAACATCAATCGACCAAATCTCCTCCCCCCTCCTGGTCCTCTCATGCTGACTCCTCCCTCTTATAATCATAGCAAGCCAAAACCACCTAGAACAAGAACCCACTATCCGTAAACGAATCTTTGCTACAACAGTAGTCCTAGCCCAACTATTCATCCTCCTAGCCTTCTCAGCCTCCGAATTAATACTTTTCTATATCGCATTCGAAGCAACCCTCATCCCCACTCTCATTCTTATCACACGATGAGGAAACCAACCAGAACGACTAAATGCTGGAATCTACCTTCTATTCTACACCCTGGCTAGCTCACTCCCCCTACTAATTGCCATCCTGCACCTACAAAATCAAATCGGCACACTCTACCTCCCCATACTAAAACTATCACACCCCACAATAAACTCCTCCTGATCCGGGTTAATCGCAAGCCTCGCCCTACTCCTTGCCTTCATAGTTAAAGCCCCCCTATACGGCCTGCACCTATGACTCCCTAAAGCCCACGTAGAAGCCCCAATCGCTGGCTCCATATTACTAGCCGCCCTCCTCCTAAAACTAGGAGGCTACGGCATCATACGAATCACAATTCTAGTAAACCCAGCATCAAACAACCTACACTACCCATTCATTACCCTAGCCCTATGAGGAGCACTAATAACTAGCGCCATCTGCTTACGACAAATTGACCTAAAATCACTAATCGCCTACTCATCTGTCAGCCACATAGGACTAGTCGTAGCCGCAACCATAATCCAAACCCAATGAGCATTCTCAGGAGCAATAATCCTAATAATCTCGCACGGCCTGACCTCATCAATACTATTCTGCCTAGCTAACACTAACTACGAACGAACCCACAGCCGAATCCTCCTCCTCACACGAGGACTCCAACCCCTCCTACCACTAATAGCCATCTGATGACTTCTAGCAAACCTAACAAACATAGCTCTCCCCCCAACAACAAACCTCATAGCAGAACTAACTATTGTCATCGCACTATTCAACTGATCTGCTTTTACAATCATCTTAACAGGAGCGGCAATCCTACTTACCGCCTCCTACACCCTCTACATACTCATAATTACACAACGAGGCACACTCCCATCCCACATCACCTCAATCCAAAACTCCACTACCCGAGAACACCTCCTCATAGCCCTCCACATAATCCCAATACTACTCCTCATCCTTAAACCCGAACTAATCTCTGGTATCCCTATATGCAAGTATAGTTTAACCAAAACATTAGACTGTGATCCTAAAAATAGAAGTTAAAGCCTTCTTACCTGCCGAGGGGAGGTCAAACCAACAAGAACTGCTAACTCTTGAATCTGAGTATAAAACCTCAGTCCCCTTACTTTCAAAGGATAACAGTAATCCAATGGTCTTAGGAACCACTCATCTTGGTGCAAATCCAAGTGAAAGTAATGGATCTATCACTAGTCCTAAATACATTCATACTCCTAACCCTAGCAACCCTCTCCACACCTATTCTATTCCCCCTACTATCCCCCAACTCCAAAAACACCCCCATCACCATCACAAACACAGTCAAAACTTCCTTCCTAATCAGTCTAGTCCCCATAACAATCCACATTTACTCAGGAACAGAAAGCCTTACCTCCCTATGAGAATGAAAATTCATCATGAACTTCAAAATTCCTATTAGCCTAAAAATAGACTTCTACTCACTCACCTTCTTCCCCATCGCACTATTCGTCTCATGATCCATTCTACAATTTGCAACATGATACATAGCCTCAGACCCCCACATCACAAAATTCTTTATCTACCTACTGCTTTTCCTAATAGCAATACTCATTCTAATCCTTGCCAACAACCTATTCGTCCTATTTATCGGCTGAGAAGGGGTTGGAATCATATCCTTCCTACTAATTAGCTGATGACACGGCCGAGCAGAAGCCAACACCGCCGCTCTACAAGCCGTCCTGTACAACCGAGTCGGAGACATCGGCCTCATCCTCTGCATAGCATGACTAGCCTCAGCCATAAACACCTGAGAAATCCAACAACTCTCCTCCCCATCACAAACTCCAACACTACCCCTTCTAGGACTCATTCTAGCCGCAACCGGCAAATCAGCACAATTCGGCCTCCACCCATGACTACCCGCCGCCATAGAAGGACCCACTCCTGTTTCCGCCCTACTCCACTCCAGCACAATAGTAGTAGCCGGAATCTTCCTACTCATCCGAACCCACCCTTTACTCAGCAACAACCAAACTGCCCTAACCCTCTGCCTATGCCTAGGAGCCCTATCCACCCTATTCGCAGCTACATGTGCTCTCACCCAAAATGACATCAAAAAAATCATTGCCTTCTCCACTTCAAGCCAACTAGGCTTAATAATAGTTACAATCGGACTCAACCTCCCCGAACTAGCCTTCCTCCACATCTCAACCCACGCATTTTTCAAAGCCATACTTTTTCTGTGCTCAGGATCTATCATCCACAATCTAAACGGCGAACAGGACATCCGTAAAATGGGAGGACTCCAAAAAATAATACCCACAACCACCTCATGCCTTACTATCGGCAACCTAGCCCTAATAGGAACTCCATTCCTAGCAGGTTTCTACTCAAAAGACCAAATCATCGAAAGCCTAAGCACATCCTACCTAAACTCCTGAGCTCTACTACTAACCCTCCTAGCCACATCATTCACTGCAGTATACACAATTCGCATGACCGTACTAGTACAGACCGGCTTCGTTCGAATTCCTCCTCTAACCCCAATAAATGAAAACAACCCCGCAGTGACTTCACCCATCACTCGACTCGCACTAGGAAGCATCCTAGCAGGCTTCCTCATTACCTCATTCATCATCCCCACAAAAACTCCTACAATAACCATACCCCTATCCATTAAAATAACAGCCCTAATAGTAACCGCCCTAGGAATTGCCTTAGCCCTAGAAATCTCAAAAATAGCCCAAACCCTCATTCTCACAAAACAAACTACCTTCTCAAACTTCTCTACATCCCTAGGTTACTTCAACCCACTAACCCACCGCTTAACCATATCCAACCTCCTCAACGGAGGACAAAACATCGCCTCACACCTAATCGACCTATCCTGATACAAAACCCTAGGCCCAGAAGGATTAGCCAACTTACAACTAATAGCAACCAAAACCGCTACCTCCTTCCACTCAGGCCTAATCAAAGCCTACCTAGGAGCATTCGCCCTGTCTATCATCATTATCCTCATATCCCTA
The DNA here is from genome assembly GCA_034780495.1 of Parotocinclus cesarpintoi. Lineage (NCBI taxonomy): Eukaryota > Metazoa > Chordata > Actinopteri > Siluriformes > Loricariidae > Parotocinclus > Parotocinclus cesarpintoi. The sequence continues at coordinate 2,274 of JAUZSV010162982.1, read as the reverse complement.
CACAGAACCAACTAATGGCCCCCAATCTTCGTAAAAACCACCAAATCCTCAAAGTCATCAACAACGCCCTAATCGATCTTCCCACACCACCAAACATCTCAACATGATGAAACTTCGGATCCTTACTGGGCATCTGTCTAATTACTCAAATCGTTACAGGCCTCCTGCTAGCCACCCACTACACAGCAGACACCAACCTAGCTTTCTCCTCTGTAGCCCACATATGCCGTGACGTACAATTCGGCTGACTTATCCGCAACCTACACGCAAATGGAGCGTCTTTCTTCTTCATCTGCATCTACCTACATATTGGCCGAGGAATCTACTACGGCTCATACCTAAATAAAGAAACTTGAAACGTAGGAGTTATCCTACTATTAACCCTTATAGCAACCGCCTTCGTAGGCTACGTCCTACCATGAGGCCAAATATCATTCTGAGGCGCTACAGTAATCACAAACCTATTCTCAGCAATCCCCTACATTGGACAAACACTAGTAGAATGAGCCTGAGGAGGATTCTCCGTAGACAACCCTACACTAACTCGCTTCTTTGCCCTCCACTTCCTACTCCCATTCGTTATCGTAGGCCTCACACTAGTCCACCTCACCTTCCTTCACGAAACAGGATCAAACAACCCAACGGGAGTCCCCTCAGATTGCGACAAAATCCCATTCCACCCATACTACACCGTAAAAGACATCCTAGGCTTCGCACTAATAATCTCCCTACTCGTCTCCCTAGCCCTATTCTCCCCAAACCTCCTAGGAGACCCAGAAAACTTCACGCCAGCCAACCCCCTAGTAACTCCCCCTCACATCAAACCCGAATGATACTTCCTATTCGCTTACGCCATTCTACGATCCATCCCAAACAAACTAGGAGGTGTGCTAGCTCTAGCCGCTTCAATCCTCGTACTATTCCTAATGCCCCTACTCCACACATCAAAACTACGATCAATAACTTTCCGCCCCATCTCACAAATCCTATTCTGAGCCCTAGTTGCAAACGTTCTCATCCTCACATGAGTAGGAAGCCAACCAGTAGAACACCCATTCATCATCATCGGCCAACTAGCCTCACTCTCATACTTCACAATCATTCTAGTCCTATTCCCCATCGCAGCTGCACTAGAAAACAAACTCCTAAAACTCTAATAAACTCTAATAGTTTATAAAAACATTGGTCTTGTAAGCCAAAGATTGAAGACTAAACCCCTTCTTAGAGTTTACCACAACCCACCATCAAGGAGAAAGGAATCAAACCTTCATCACCAACTCCCAAAGCTGGCGCTTTAACTTAAACTACTCCCTGACCCACCCCCTAAACAGCCCGAATCGCCCCCCGAGATAGCCCTCGCACAAGTTCTAACACCACAAACAAAGTCAATAATAAACCCCACCCGCCAATTAAAAGTAAACCCACACCCTCCGAATAAAGGACAGCCACCCCACTAAAATCCGACCGAACCGACAACAACCCCCCACCATTAACAGTACTCTCTTCCGCTAATAGCCCAAACATCCCCCCCACAACAAGACCTACCAACACAACCAGTCCCATTCCAAACCCATAACCAACAACCCCTCAACTCACCCAAGACTCAGGATATGGGTCTGCCGCTAACGAAACCGAATAAACAAACACCACCAACATTCCCCCCAAATAAACCATCACAAGTACCAGAGACACAAAAGAAACCCCCAAACTCACTAATCAGCCACATCCTGCAACAGCAGCTACCACCAGCCCCAACACCCCATAATAAGGGGACGGGTTAGACGCGACTGCTAAGCCGCCCAAAGCGAAACACACCCCTAAAAACAAAACAAATTCTATCATTAATTCCTGCTCGGCCTCTCTCCGAGATTTATGGCCTGAAAAACCATCGTTAAAAAATTTAACTACAAGAATCCCTAGATCCGGACCCCCCCCTTCCCCCCCCAGTATGTTTTTATTCATACTTTAAGGGTATGTATAATAATGCATCGCACTATTTAGTACATCAGACAGTCCATGAAATGTAGGATGATCCACATCATACGCTATGCCTCTCCACAAAATGCCCAAACATTATCTCCAAAACGGACCTCATTCGGCCAATACTACCTCCAGGCACATCCTTGCTTCAGGTACCATATAGCCCAAATGCTCCTACCTACAGCCAAGCAGCAAGCGTTACCCAAAGACCCAGGAATTATCTACTATACATACCCTCCAACCTAGGAAACGAGGAATGTCCCAGTACACCTTTGAATTCCCCTAGTCAACTGA
>JAUZSV010162885.1:0-13222 GCA_034780495.1 Parotocinclus cesarpintoi | reverse complement strand
AGTCCTAGCGAGACAATCCCCAGACTCGCCAAATCCCCAGGAACCCCACTTGATTTTTACCGGAGACCAAAAATGCAGTGATCCACAGACAGACAATCAACTTAGGAAACTCAACAAATTTATTAACTAAAAAATAAAATGAATGCAAGGGAAGGTCAAACTAAACATAAAATAATAACGATAACCAAATAAACCCAGTCCGGCATTGAGATGAAGCAGTCCTCTGCCCGTCCTGGATCCTGGGACCAGAGCCTGGTGGAAGTTCTCGCAGCCGGGGAAAGCCAACCTGGCTTTTTGGGGATGCCAAGCCACCGCACAGGATACAAGGTTTCCCAGAGAAGAAGCAGATCCACTGGAGACTGACGCTCGGGATGACGGCCTCGTGGCTGTTGGTGGTGCCAACCTGACCTAGAACGAGCCGAGCCGCCGACGAGGCGCAGAGGTGAGGTCGGTCATGGTTGTCCACTCCTGGGAGTCCCCACTCCCCAGAGGACGGGCCGGAGTAGGTGCCGGACGCTGGAGTTTTGCAACACAAAATAAAACATAAAAATCACAAAAACAGCCTGGAAGCCGCGAATCCAGTGGCGGCACGGGGGCCGCGAGTCCTGAGACGGCAAGGAAGCCTTGAGAGTTTGGAGCGGCATGGGAGCTGCAAGTCCAGTGGCGGCATGAGGGCCACGAGTCCCTGTTGGAGGCTGGGGTCATCCCAGGGAAGGTGAACCGCCTGTCACCATACCCAGACTTAGTGGAATGGCGGTGAAACCGGCAGGTCCACCCAAAGGGACAACCATCACAGCCGCAGTACAGCCACGGCATGGAAGCTGACAAACAGAACGGCCTGGGAAGCCGAGAAAATCGAAAGGCACTCAGAAACATTCAACAGTGACAAAATAAACTAACAAACAACAAGCAATGAACCGGCGCCCACGATATTGAGCGCCGGCGTAAATAGCGCACACCTGTGAGGGGAAATAAACGAGGAACAGTTGCACGTAACGAAAAAGGGGCGTGAAGGACGGGAACAAAAACCAATAGCTCGCCGAGGAGGGAAACAAAACAAAATGGCACGTGGGGGAAACGCGAAAGTAAACAAAGCGAAATGGAAAACATCGTGACGGCCGCGGCGAACTGAAACGGGCGTGGCGTGAACCCTAACACTGTCTTCCTTTGAAGGCCTGGCATTCAAACTCAAACTCCATTCTCTTGTGACAATGCTGCTCATTTACTGACCACTCAAACCTAAACCATCCTTCATCTCTGAGATGCAGGATACGAACATTTTCATGCTAGGGGATTTTAACATCCATGTGAACACCCCGTCCTGTCGTCCAACAGATGGATTTTTGTCCAACAGATGCCCTCCCTGATCATTTAAGGGTACCACAGACTGTTGAAAGATTTTAAAAAGGACTTAAAACATTTTTTAGCATATTTTATCATTCCTTAAGAAATTGTTTTTTTTTCTGTGTTTATATTGGTAATTTTACTCTGTAGCACTTTAAGGTTTGTTTCAAATGTAAAGTGCGTTACAAATAAAATGTATTATTATTGTTATTATTATTATTAATAATAATAATAATAACAATAATAATATATAAACAACACTGGACTACAGATACTTCTTTGTGGAGTTCAATTTTCTGTAAAAGTCACCCAATTGTACAGCCTCACTCCAATATCAAGTACTTAATCAGTGCTTTTTCAATGTCAAAAAACACAGAAACAAACATTTCTTAATTTATTTGTGCATTATGAACATCAGATTCAAGGAACAATACTTATCCTTTAGTAACTCTACCTTATATGAAAATGTCACTGATAGGACAAAAAAACCTATTCTGACTTTTATAGGTAATAAGGCAGGCACTCCATTATCATACGTTTTATAAATGTACTTAAATGAGAAGTCAATGAAATGGGTCTATAACCAGCTGCATCAGACAAGTGCTTCACTGGCTTTCCCTACTGGAACTATTACAATTCCCCAATGGAAATCACCCTGCTATTTAAATTGTATTATTAAAAAACAATGCCACGTGCTTTATCAGATAAACATATGATAACAAATATTATGACATCTTCTCCAGATGTCTGACCAGATCTCGCGATTGTTTGTTTTAGTTTGAGTAATGTGAGATCACAGTCTAAAATCCTGTCAAAAATGATCCTTTTCAGTAAAACATTGTTTGTTTCCAATATCCAAAGCCAAAATCCATGCTTTTTCTATGTCAGACAGCGTCCAAATCTCCCTGTTGTAACAAGAATTATCCCAGTTTTTCTGATGGCCCATATTTTCCTAATCATAATTTAAGTGTCATTCAAAGGAAAGTCAGTCCCAATACCACTGAAGAAAGTCCTCCAGTACTCTCTTTTAGCTGATTTTATGAACTACAATGCAATCTTAAACCACACAGATCTGAGAATTTCTTCCAGTCTGCTTTATCAAAATGCCACCTGCGAAGAAATAGCCTTGTTCCCTACTGACCTTTATCTCTATTTAACACCCCTTCATTGGAACAGTTTCAATTTATGTGGAACGTGCCAGTAGCCTTTTTACAGATACAATTTACTGACTACATTACTGACTATTCATGCTGACCCCACACTATCCACTACAAAATTCAGTACAAAAGCAAAAGGTTACTATTATACAAAAATGCATGGAGAGCACCACAGACTACAGCTAAGCACTACAGCTAAGATCGTTATGTAACAGATCATCTGTTTCTTGTTTCATTAATACAAGCTTTAGTGGATTAGCTCGATAAGGGTGTTGGAGACCAGGTGTATGCTCTTCCACATTAATATCAAACGCAATAAAACTAGTCTGAAAATAATAAATTATAAATAATAATGCAATTTATAAACTAAAGCCATCAGCAAATATTTAGTTTTTGATTGTAAGTAGTCCAACTTTTAAGTTGATAACTAGGCAGAGGGTAAACAGTTTCTCCCCAGGTGAAGACCATCTCTTGGAGAGCATACTGTAAACAAGTTACTAACAGCATCTACTACTAGTATTGTTTTCAGAACACAGGAGTGAGAAACACTATAGGAATAATATTAATTTCGCAGATTGAAGTGGCACAGACAAGTTTTTAACGATCTGGCATAGCAAACCACATAAATGGTTAAACTCAGTTTGTCCTTAATTAAGTGCAGACCTGAGAATCCAGTCTGATGAGAAGAACCAGACTCTGACAAGAGGAGCAGGCTCCTGTCTATTGCTGTTTCATTCTCTCCTGGGATGAACTAAGAGTGGCTGGTTCTGACTGGGTGGATTGAGAGACAGCCATTGCTCCTGTAAGGTTTTTAAAAGCCCACAAACCGAGTTTCCAAATAACTGAAACCTATTGACTATTACACAGCATCTCAAACTACAATTCAAAATGTCCTTACTTTTTAGCATCTGATGGAACTCAAGCTCAGTTAACTGTTTAATTTTTAGAACAGACAAAAACTCACTGACCGTTCACCGTTGCTTCTGGTGCTGGAAAAGCAGCAATCAAGCTGAATGATTACATTTGAAACAGATGATTTGGAAATACAGCAGACCAGCTTTTACCAGTGAAGATGTATGTAGGTGTACTTATTGTAATTGTAGAGCTCATCCACTAGATAATTACTTGTGTAATGTAATTATTTGAGATGAATTTTGTAAAAAGAAGAGATTAGACCAAAAAAACTGCTTGTGTAATATATGATAAAAAAACAAACAAACCCTTAAACATTGCACACTTTATAAGTCATGTAGTGATCGTCCAAGGACCGCTACCGAAGAAGAAACTTCAACAGTGGCGTTGGCAGCCTTTGCAAAAAGTCCATAACACAGCATGTGACACATCCTGTGCCTTTCGAGTCACTCGTTTGACCCACACTGTACAATGGTAATGTCAGTCTCTGATCTAAACAAATTACAAACTGTAACTTATTAAATATCATGCCAAAATGAAAATGTTTCACTTTGTAACCAACTGAGCTGTATTTGCTTTTAGATGTTAAACCTTGTTTTTATTCTATAGGTGATGAATTTAAAGTCTATTTCTAAAGAATTGGATCCTTAGTCACATTATCTAAAAACATTGGAAATTACTTACCACTCTATAGGGCAGGGCATAATCCACAGAAGAAACCAAGACCACACGATGCAAACTTAAGGACATGACAAAATAGTGGTTTAATTAAAAAATACTAAATCTGTCTGTGTGGGTACTCTAAATATAACTTTCCTATGGAGTGTTAAATAAGAAACCCTCTTTTGCAATACTCTAGTAAACAATGCACACATTTAGCCATTCCTGGAAAACATATGTTGCCTTGAAACTAATTGATAATAATAAACAACAAACTTGATAAAATTCAGAATACTGACAACAGTAAAGCGCATGAACACTTAATATCCTTGTCATAGTCCCAGCTCTCACTCTTAATTTGCTTGAAAGCTAAGTGGACTCATGTCTTCTTAATTCATAATAAAAAGTATACTTAATTAAAAAGAATGCATAAGCATGGTTCTTCTTCTTAAAAATGTTAGATGTTTGCACTTATAAAATAGTGTATGCTTATTTTTTTACGTGGTGTCTCCAGGTCAACAAGATTGCACGGGTTGGAAACCTTGGACCGCATACATAAAAACGTAAGCAGAACAAATTGCAAGTGAAGTATACATAATGTCTGAAAAACACCAAGTGTCATTAGACATGACTGCACTTGAATTAAAATGCTGACTTAAATGTATATAATACATATTATTAAAAAGTAAACCAAATTACAGTCAAGCACTAATAATACAGCTTGTTAATACAGAGTATTATTTATTTCTGTCAAATTACAATTTTTACACATTTTTGCTTTATAAATGTTCTGTTTCAGTCTAAATTGTGTTTTATTCACTAGATTTTATTTAAACGAGTTAGGGTCTCCCAACCTAATGCATCATACGTGTAGTGTTTTAACTAACTATGGCTTAACTAATCATCATGTTTAGGTCTATAGAGGATCAGCACAAAATATTACCAAAATATTACCTAACAAAGAGGTTTCACCAGTAATCCTAGAAAGACTTGTTGGCAGTTTAAGAAAAGTCCCTGCCAGTGCGAAAACATTTTTTTTTTTTACTAAAGCGTCCAGTCAAGCCTCGTACTGTTCTGTCCCGGTAAATGAAGAAACTGAATGTACAGTACATCATTTGCTGCATTTCAGTCATTATAAGGGCTGAAATACCTGGACTCTTAAACAAAAAGTGTCGATATGAACATACTTTATGCAAGTCAATTTCGATGTCAAAATATATTGCTTACAAAAATTAGGCAATACTTCAAAATGAAATATCCAATAACTAAATATTTTTTTGTGAGCAGTGTATTTATTTTTGCCTTTTCTGACACACTTTGGATGATTTTTGCTTTGTTATTTATTTTAAACATTATGGTAAGTGTATGCTATATATACTATATACTATGCTATATCATAATTAATATGACTCACTACTGGTATTCATGAACATCTTTAACACATAATTTACTCACAGTTTGGCTGTTATTTTTTACAAAAGTTTCATGAAGGAGGCCCACAGTGTACAACCCCAATTCCAATTAAATTTGAACGTTGTGTAAAACATAAATCAAAACAGAATACTGTATAATGATTTGCAAATACTTTTTAACCCATATTCATTTGAAGTCACTACAAAGAAAAAGATATTTAATGTTTATGCTGATTATTTGTTTTTTCAAATATTAAATTACTTATTTGTATTTTGTATTTGCAAATATTATATTTGCACTTATATGCAACTTAAATATTACATTTGCACTTATATTACATTTGCACTTATTTGTATTTGTATTTGCAAATATTACATTTTAAATTTAATGCCTGCATCTTGTTCCAAAACAGTTGAGACAGAGGCAACACAGGACTGGGAAAGTTGAGGAATGCTCAAAAAACACCTGCTTGGTGAACATGTTAAATGGAAAGAGGTGAATGTCATGATCGGATATAAAGGGAGCATCCCCACAAGGCTCAGTCTTTCACAATCAAGGATGGAATTAGATTCACCACTTTGTTAACAACTACGTGAGCAAAAAGTCAAATAATTTAAGAACAATGTTTCTCAATGTGTAATTGCACGGAAGTTAGGGATTTCATCATCTACAGTCCATAATATCATTACCAGATTCAGAGAATCTGATGAAGTAAGCAGCAAGGCCGAAAACCAACATTGAATATTCATGACTCATGGCTTGTGACGATCACTTAGATGGCACTGCATTAAAAACCAATATAATTCTGTAACAGATATTACCAAATGGGCTCTCTGGATTTTTACCTTGCAATTACATGGCTAATCCCATAATTAATAACAAAGTCATCAGATTATCATATGCATGGACATCTAATCTATATAAATGATGCATTCCTGCATGGCTTTACATTTACATGACTGAGCTACCACATATCAGTTAAATCATTTTCATAAATTAGAGGAGCCATTATGTGAAATCATGCAAGTTTCTGTAATTTATTTCTACTTCATATTCCATTATAGGTCATATATGCTGAGGATCTTACATACAGCTTGTCTTATGCAAGAGTACCCTCCTGTTATCTTACCGTAAAAGCATTTAAAGGTTCTTTGTAAAGCCTTACATAAATTTTGAACAATGAATTATGGCATTAATTGTAAACATGTATATATTCTTGTGCAATTGTAAATGTTTTGCTTGCCTGTTTGATTATCAAAACCCATTTGCTTATGACTTGTGTTAGATATATTTGCATTTGACAGAGTTGGTCTCATGACCTAAAGGTTAGCCCCGGGGTATCTGGCAGACAACCCTTTAAGGTCAGAGAGTATTTGTGTGAGTATTTGAGAGTGTACATTTTTGCAAGTCTCTGATACTGTTTAAATGGCAAATAAAGGCATAGGAAAATAGCAGATAAAATAGGAATAAATTAATACATTCTTCTGTGTGGAGATAATTGTTTTAAAATTACTTCTAACAAACTGATTTGCTAAATAACTATACAACTCACAGAAGGCTGTTCCCTGGTAGGATCCGCAAACCAGGCAAACAGATCAAGAGGGTAAATACAAAAAACAGACATATTTGCACATGAATGCTCAGCTGTGCAGATAGAACTGGCTATGCTTCGCTTCGTACGAGTGTGTGAATGTGGTGTATTGCGGTGACGGGGACCTCTAGTGGCCAGATCGGGTGTTGCACATGACACCCGTAGCGCAGGTGTCGGCACAGTTTTAGAGACAGAACCTCCATATGTGCTGTGGCTAAGGAAAAGTTGAAAAGTTTTCTTGTTCACACTCACCAATCACTTGATCAGGTAAACATTCTGAGTAGGTTTTGTACACTCATTGCAAGTTTTATCAGTTCCACTTAAATACAAGCATTTTGTAGTTTTTCTATTACAATCTGTTCAGGATCAGAAAAAAAGTTGAAGAAGAATGGAAAATGCATATTAAAAACACACAGTGTTTCTTACATTTACTTTGACTTTTATTTAATTGCAGACAGCATGAACCTGTTTCAATTCCTGTTTTGGCCTCTCCCGTTTAGCAATTATTCATGCCTCCACCGCGAGGTAGAGACAGCAAGTTAAAGTCATCGCAATGAGGCCTAGGGATTGTTATAAAACATAATGCCTAGAGACATATTCACCATTATCTGAGTAATTGAGATTTGAGGACCAACTAATGACTCACTTGGTTGTATCTATAAAGGTTTAAAATAACCACCAAACATTCATTTTATTTTGGGGAAATGATTCAGCTGAATATGCAATTCTTTATTTTACAAACAGCATATGGGTACACTTCCCTTCAAAAGTATTGGAACAGTAAGGTCGATTCTTTTTTGCTCTAGACAAGATGAATATTAAACAAAAATCATCATTATTTTTATGTATTTACATCTGGATCAGAAGATAGCACCTTTTGTCTGAATCCAGCCATTTTTCTTGTAAGCAAAAGCACTGGGACATGTCACTGTGAGGTGTGTTTTGTTACCCAAATGTGCCTTGTTATATTGATTATTCAAACAATAAATAGCACTGAATGCCTATGCTCTGTTTCAGATTTGGAAATCTCCTGTGCAGACTTTGCATTTATAGTTAGGGGAGTAACCAACATGAAAACAGAGACCTGTCTATGGGTGAAAAACAAGAAATTGTGAAGCAGAGTGAGGATGGAAATCAATTAGAGCCATTTCACAAATATTGACCACAGCCAGTACAACTGTCTGGATTGTCCTGGAGGAGAAAGTTACCACTGGTGTACTAAATAGCAGATTTCGAACAGGCAGACCAAGGAAAACAACAGCAGCTGATAACAGAAACATTGTGTGTGCTATAAATAAAGATCCTTAAATAACTTAACTTAATAACTTAAATATCTCCAGAGGGCAGGAGTTAAAGTATCACAATCTACTGTTCACAAAAGAATACATGAACAAAAGGCTCTACCAGAATATGCAAACCACTAAATACCAAGAAGAATATGAAGGTCAGACTGGAACTGGCCAAGAAGTACAGAGACAAGCCTCAGAATTTCTGGGACAGTGTATGTACTGATGAGACAACGATTTACCTGTAAGGAAAAGTTTAAAGTTTGGAGAAAGAAAGGATATTGTCATGATTACAAACAAGCAAGTTTGTATGTGAAACTCAATGGCGGTAATGCCATGGTGTGGACTTGCAGGGCCTCTTCTGTGATGGCTCATTAATCTTCAATGATGATGTCATGCATAATGGCAGCAGTACAATGAACTTAGAAGTCTAATTAACTGTTTTGCCTGTAAAATTAAAGAAAGATTAAACCAAACTGATTGGGAGATCCTTTATTATGCAGAAAGACAATAACCCTAAATACACTACCAAAAGTACAAAGGAGTTCATCAGGGCCAGAGGTGAACAGTTTTGGACTGGCTTAGTCAATCTCCAGACTTAAACCCCATGGAGCATGCCTTTGACCTGCTAAAGAAGAGACTGACAACCCTCAAACAATCTCCAACTGGGAGAGTCTACAGCTACATTTATATAATTTGAGGCATCCAGGCATGATATAAAAAGTGGCAGTAAAATAGGATGTACTAAGCATCCCAGCATTGAATATTAAACTTTGGTTTGTCTGAAACAAAGTCTATGAAAAATGGTTAAATGGATGAACACAGTTAAAAACTGAATGAATGTTGCGAAGTGTTCAAATAGGTTACTCATTACACATAGATACAGCATGCAGACCTTTTAAAAAAATGTGACAGTTAGACATAGACATGAGTGTGTGGGGTTTATTTGGTAGATGACAAATACAAACAAGGAGAAAACAGACCAAATTGATAAGCTAGTGATGGGACAATGGGCTATCTAACGGACAATGGGCTAAAAGAACATGCAAAACAAACAGCAAATGCTAACAGTAAGATAAGTAAAAGATAAGTGTGCTCACACCCAAAACACTAGACTCTGACACACAATGCAAAACACAAACAGAGAACGAGCTACAAGTTAAACAAATAGACAATAGTCTAAATAGAGGGGCTATGTTAACATAAAACATGCCAGACATGGATGACAAGAGAAAACAAACTAGACACGGAACAAGGCAAGAACCAAGAAACAAGGAATGTGTAAAAATGTTTTTATATACAACCCCTGGCAAAATTATGGAATCACCACTCTTGGAGGAAGATGTTTTATATCTTTTGTTTAATTTTGTAGAAAAATGTTAATCACAGAGACATTTAACCAAACGTTTTTTTTTTTTTCAAAATGCTAACATTATGCTGTTAAGAAAACAATAAACAAAGAAATAAATATAAAAACTATTGTAGTCGTTAACAATTGTGATTTTTGATCAAGTACAGGAAAAAAATATGTATTCACTTAATTCTGGAAAACATTATGGAATCGCTCTGTAATTTGCAGTTCTAAAACAAACACCTGCATCAGATTAAATCTGCGAATTAGTCATCAGTAAAAAAAAAAATGAATCATGACTCCAACATGTGAGACATCAGTAAAAACAAAGGAGTGAATTATAAAACTTCTTATTTTATATATATATATATATATATATATATTCTCAGACCCTGCACTGGTGTAGTGTGTCCTGGGTTGCTTCTGATGTAGGACAATGCACAGCCTCATGAGTAATTAAGTAGCCATTTCTTGGAGTATAAATGAATTGACAAGTGGTAGTCTCACTTTCTAACATGTGGCTTTCTAATCTATTTAATGTGTAATTTGCTTTCTACAGCTGCCAAATGATTAAGTAAAAAGACAGCACATGGCTGCATGTACTCATTGCTCTATATTTAGGATTTGCTCTGTCTGCCTGAATACGTACGTTTGACATTGAAAAGAACTTATGTTAGCATAACCAATAAGCACTGACACTGAAGAAGTAGAGATATATGCACAGTTCCATGAAACAGAACTAAAGTACACAGTCGGTCTTAATTTAAATTTTGAGGTTTTTGTATTTAAAATAGTTTTTTTGCCTTTTAATTAGTACAAACCTCATTTAACCCCATTCAGTAAAGCCGTATGAATTATTATATATAATATATTTGTTCAGGTCAGTGAGCCAGATGGTGCTATAGGAACACGTACGTTCTCCACTCTGTAGTAGGAATACAGCAGTCTTGTTGTTAAGACTCTTAACATTACACTATAAATTAAAAACTATGGCTTTGGGTTGATATTAGCCAGATGGAGGTATTAGTGGAGGTCTGATGCTAAAATAGACATTTCGAACCTCGATTGTGCTTATTCCTCATGAGGAAAGTAGAGCCAAGGAAAATAAATGTTCGTGCAGGTGTGTATCGTCCAGCAGAGGGCCCAAGCACCTCACTGATAAAGCAGCCCGTTTCTAAACTGGTTTGCATTCTCACAGTACAGCTATAAGAAAAGGGCAAGCGGCTGGGGCTGATGCAAGAAGAACAGCTTAGACTAAGTACTGGATCTGGTTATTCTGGAACAACTTATACATACACAGAAAACAAATATATAGGGAGGTTAAGAACATAGAGTGAGTAAACAGAACACAGTTGTGCTAAGTGCAGCATAAGAATCCAACTACAATAACATAGCTAGAAAAACAGAAACAGAAGTTAATGCAGCCAAGAGATCACATGAGACATCCAGAGCTTCCCAGGAATCAGCTAACCTGAGAGTTCACATGTGGGAGGCAGACAGCAGTCCTAGAAGAGTGCCTAATGTATGCACCATCAGAGGTCAGAATAAAAAAAAACGTTTTTTACAGATAGACTAAGTATTATGGAACAGTCATTAATGTTTAATGAAAACACTGATACACAAGACACAGTGGGAGAGTCAGGTTGGTTGTTTTAAATTAATGCAAAGCAAATGCATTTAAGGTTTGTTTGCATCAAGAAAAACAATTGAGACTCTATTCACAAAACAAGTTAGTTGTAAGTTATACAATCAAATAATTTGTCATTAAAAGATGCATCACCTCCACATGCTCAAATACCTTCACACTGCTTGAGAAAAGGGGTTGGGGCCAACACAGTCTCAGACACATTTCTTAGCTGTGCCACATTCTTAGCTGTGCCACTGGCATGGTGTGGTGTGTGCCCTCCCTAGCACTGGTCCCAATACAGCACAGAAATCAAATAAGATATACTTGTGAAACTGTTATAGTCAGACCTCATCAGCATTTATAAATAAATTTCAAAAGTCCGAAAAAGTTGGGACGGCATGGACAATGCAAAAACAATAAAAAATACAAAGGGTCCCTTACATTAATTTAAACTTTATTGCAGACAGTATGAACCTGAGATATTTTATATTTTATTTTTTTTCTGGTAAGCCTAATTTTATTTGTCAATTTACATTCATTCTCACATTTCCTGACCTCCCCTAATTCTCCATACTCTGGGTACTCTTCTGCCTGCTTCAGTGGATCTACACCAGTCTGCCAGCTATATTCCTTACAAGACATACGTAATTTTAAGAACACATGTTGGAAGATGTATGCTGCTGATATGCTGGGAGTGAATGCTGCTAATAATATCATTGTAAAGGTAATTTGGCTTGTCAGGGTTCAAAAATTAACCATTTACTGAATTCACTTGAGTATTTAACCCCTCCATGCAATAAATTGTCTTATCCAGTCATGCGTCCAGTCAAACAAGCCAATGATGCTGTTGACAAATTAAGTCATATAGTAAAATGCAAAAGAAAATGGCGAAGCAAAATGACAACGAGGCTTCATTGCCTCAGGGCAAAACTCCGTTTTTATCAGTCAGTTTTGACATAACAAATGTCTCTTTCACATTGCGTGTAGTAGTGGGAAAAAGGTGCTGTTAGCACCATGGACCACTGGACATGTGCATACAACTGATGAACAATGAAGCTGATTTCAAGCTGGCCAAGTTAGTCGCAATGATATATTACACAATTTAATTAAAAAGAGCTTTTACAGACTACCCATTACAACTACAATTATCCCTATCCTTACACATACTTGGAATTACAGTTTTTTACAAAAACGCTGTTACAATCATTAGATTTACCATGATCATTTAGTGGTGTAGTAAGTTTTACAGGAATCTTATAACAAAAAAATGTACATGTTTTTTTTTTAATAATAAATGATCTTAGTTAAATATAATGCTGACAAAATTTAGGGGATCCCCCAAAATAAAATATCCCCCAATTAAATATCCCCTTTTGTGTGCAGTGTACAGTATTGAATGTGCTTTCATCTATTAAATACGAAGAATTGTTCAGTGCAGTGAACTTTCTGTTTACTTTCTTCTGAAATGTAATTTTTTGTCTAAATAACTATTGACCTGTATCCCTTTCAATAGGCCAGACTTTTTTGATTGCTTGTTTCTCGGATCCGCCACAGCACCAATGGTTGAAATTCTAAAAAAAAATTAAATTTCATTTTTTATCTTTTTCCGCCCTCCAATGGAGAGCCAACCATTTTCTTTTGTTTATTTTATTTTATTCCAGATTCACTTTAATTTAATTGTAGGTTAAAAAAAAAATATTTTAAAATAAAAATGTATTGTATTGATTCCACATAGTCCTCAATAAAATGAAAAGTGCTGAAAAATAAAGATTTTTTTTCCTCCCTCCTCAGTAGATTCTTAAGTAGGGACATCCTAGAAACAATTAATAGAAAACGTCTGGCCTTAGTAGAAATTATTCAACTCCTTTGTTTATCATCCTG
>JAUZSV010162774.1:0-13224 GCA_034780495.1 Parotocinclus cesarpintoi | reverse complement strand
GAATGTGTATTTCGGGGTATGTGTAGGTAGGGATGGGTATTTCGGGGTATGTGAGGGTAAGGACGGGTATTTTGGGCTATGTGTGGGTAAGGATGGGTATTTCGGGGTATGTGTGGGTGGGGATGGGTATTTTCTGTGTATCTGTGGATAGGGATGGGTATTTCAAGGTATAAGCGGGTAAGGGTGGATATTTCGGAGTATGTGTGGGTATGTGAACCAGCATTCATCTCGAAGTGCTCAGGACATGGACTCGAGCGAGACTGGGATCCAAGGCTGCAATCACACTTGCATTTTCTGCAGGAAATGCACTTCTCTAGTTGTTATTATTGGTACGATGAGTCTAGGAATACCAAGCCAAAAGTATTGAAACACAATACCACGCCACACCAAAAGTATTGGAACACAAAACCATATCAGGCCAAAAATATTGGTACAATAAAAATCATTTCCCACGTAAAAACATGTAAATATATTCTGTAAATTGTTTAAGTTTTAGTTATGACCATTAAGACAGGGCTGTGTTGATACATCTATCCAAAATTTACAAAAGAGCACATACAGCATTTCATTTGCAGTTTCTACTGAGATGAGCGCACTATTTCTGTTAAAGACTCTATTTACCAGTATTAGGCATTGACCACCTGTAGTTTTGTTTAAGCGTAAAACGTCTTTCCCACATGAAAACATGTATGCAGATTTTTTACGTTTTAGGAATTTGCTTTAAAACATGACTGTGTTGATGCATATATCCAAACTGCAGCTTCTAAGGAGAGGAGCATACGATCTTTATTAAGACTCTGTTGAACACACACAGCACATACGTAAAATGTAACCAGTCTGCAGACTTATATTTGTATCTTTTCAGAGGGCGACGACTTTGTAATCAGACTGCTTTCGCAAAACTCAATACAGTGTGCTTTCGCAAAGTTCAATGCATCATGTTGTTGAACAGTATCTTGTACAGTCATGATTTCTCATCTCTGTAGAAAGTACGAGTTTGAGGCTGGAAGTGCTTCTGTGCAGGTCACGGACAGATGTATCAAAACAGTTATGTCTTAAAGCACATAAGATGAGCAAACTATTGAAGTGAAAAAAATTAAGATATAAAGTTAGACAGCATTATGCACACAATGCACAAATGCAGCCTCAGAATTGTGCTTGAGATGAGCACGTTAACGCTGAGTCAAATGCTATTGAACAGCATAATCCATACGTAGTTTTGTGAAAACTGTCTAAGAACATTCATTCACAATAAAACGTCCTTTTCATGTCAATAGTAACTTACACAGCGATAGTGTGCTCATCCCCGCAGTAAGTACAATTCTATGGCTGGATGTGCGTCTTTACGCATGACAAAGCCGTTTTACTGTGAATGAATGCTCTGCTACTGTTTCCACAAAACTACATGGCCATTATACACATACATGGCCATGCTGTTCAATAGTGTCTTAGACAGGTAAAATTCTAAGATCTACTGAATGTACACGCATCTTTACACCTGATAAAGACGTTTTACTGTGAATGAATGCTGTTTTGACAAAAGTACACATGCATTCTGCTGTTTAATAGTATCTGACTCAGCGATAGTATGCTCATCTCTTCAGAAAGTAAAGTTCTGGGGCTGTCTCAAACTAACACAGTGTTTACTCATGTAAAAAGTAAAATACTACTACTGTTTCCACAAAACTACATATGCATTATGCTGTTCAAAAGTGTCTTAGACAGGTATAGTGTTTTTATCTCGCAATTCTGAACCTGCGTATGCAATAGTATCAGACAAGAAATACTGTCCACACCGCCACAGAAAGTAAAATTGTGAGGCTGGTTGTGCTTCTTAAAGCCCATACGCAAAACATAAACAAGATTTTCAAGTAGTTACAGCTTTACATCTGAAAAAGACGTTTTAATGCTTGTAGACTGTTTTCACAACACTACATATACATTAATGCTTTTCAATAGTACATGGCCCAGTGATAGTGTGCTCACCCCTGCAGAAAGTACAATTCTGAGGATGGATGTGCTTCTTTGAAATTTAGCCTGATAGCTTTACAGAGAGTAAAGAAATGCTGGGTAAACGGATGTAGTTTAATGCAACCGGTTTGACAATAGTTATATCATAATCATTAAATTATGAGGCTTGGTACAAATTCACATACGGTAAAATCTACGCAATGGGGGAACATTCTGCATCTTGGAAGTTAGGGCAAAACAAAAGAGTATATTTAAGTTATATCACAATCCATGCGGATACATGCAGAATCAACACGTTTTACAATTTTCTGTAAAAATTGAATGAATTGATGGGAAACAGATGTTATGCAACATACAATGTATTCCTTAATGAATGCATGATCTGACACCGTTTGATACACAGAAGCAGGGACATATCTTCTGTTGATCCTTCAGGTTTTGGTGCTGTTTCTGGGAAACACTGACTTTTAGCTCCCTCCAATTCTATTGGACTTGCTAGGTCACTTCAGGTCACTTCATGCTGAGAGACCCAGCCATGACCCAGCTATTGGGGATCAATTGAGACGTTGACTGTACCTATACTGTATTCTACCTACAGCCACCGAAAATGCCAAGGTCAGTCAGTTTTATATCTAGTTCCACAAAATTTTGCAGGCTACGTCCTAGGTATGAATTGAAGAGATAGGAAAGGACCTTGTAGCTCCTTGCTGTCTGCGCACAAAATGTGGCTGTAATTCAGTCATATTTTAACTTATAGCCACAAACTTTGGAAGGTCAGTCTGTAATGAAGCGCAAGCGCGAACCCTCCAAGTCATTGACTGTAATTCACTAGACTTTAATTTAATCTGCTTATAAAGAAATTGGCAGGCTTGCCAAGAGAGAGACTCTGTGGTGAGAAGAGATGCTCATGGCATTTTGACCTCGTTGACATGCAATTACTTTGGCAACCTTGATTTTCCTTCCTGGACACACAGGGCCATGGCAGGGAATTGTCTGTAATACAGTCATGTCTTGACTGATGGTCCCAATCTTGTTCCAACTACAACCTGAGGTGACATGTACTGCTATTTAGGTACATGTTACCTACGGCTACAAGATTTGTACACCTTGTAATGTGTACAAGCCTGCGATGAGATGTCATGCTATTGTGGTTTGCTGTCCCTTACAGGGCATCCAGAGCATTGACTGTAATTTGGAAGGTTTTTGAGCTCTAGACACAAATATTGGCAGACTTGGTTTAGGATAGAGTTTTAAGGTTGCATTTATATGCCCTTGGGCCTTTTGTTGTGGCTTGGGTATTCCTTAGTCTGTAGCTATTTGTCAGTGTCATTTTACTTTCTATTTATGCACAAAAAAATGGAAAGATTCCCGATGATACATACTGAGGTGACATTTTGACCATTATGATGACTGGAACTTACTCAGTTTTCTGTATAGGTCCACACTCGGCTCGTCTCGGCTAAACAGGGCATTGATTGCAACTCAAGCATAACTTGTCTGCCATTTTTAATAGTAGTTGGGAAGTAGTTATTTTAGTTTGAAATCTAGACCATGTCTGCTAAATTTGGTTACACAGGGCCTCATGCTGTGCCAAGGACATAAAGTAAGGCCAACAGCATGTTATATCGTCTCAGAGAATAGCTGAGAACCATCCTGACCATTTTTAGGCTGTTGGTAAAAATTGAAAGTCAGTCAGTTTTTTTTACTTCAATATGATTTTGCTTCCTTGGTCCTGGATAAAATTTGAGATGATGTGCAATGGCTTCGAGGCCACTGAGGATGGGCACACAATTCCCTGGTATGGAATTGGAGGAAAATTCGGTTATTTTTTTAAATTACGGTCAAAAAATTGGTATCCCTACAATCTGATGTTATGCCACAGTGGCCTTTATGGTCCACGAGTGTACAGTGGTGTGTGGGTCTATCATGACTGTAATTCAGTCAGTTTATTACCCACAGCAATACAAAATTGGCACACGTAGTCACGGACACATCCTGAGGTAAAATGTGATGCCCTAGCAGACTTTGACATCTTTGACTTTGACAGAACAAAGAGATTCCTGGCAGGGTATTGGTTGAGAAAAGTTGTTTCAATGCATAAAACAGAGTTTTGTCATTAGAGGTTAATAGTAATAGAATTCCTCACTTTGGACTGAGGAAGCCACCTCAGCCCTGCAGGACTGCTTTGAGAACACAGACTGGCAGGTTTTTGCTGAGGAGACAGACCTGTGCTGGATTACCTCAACTTCTGTGTTGAAAGTGTGACTAAAACTATAACTGTTAAAGTGCTCCCTAACCATAAGCCATGGTTCAATGGTGAAGTGAGGTCCCTGCTCAAACCCAGGAACTCTGCTTTTAGGCTAGAGGACCAACAGGCCTACAATAAAGCGAGGAGCGACCTGAAAAGGAGAATCATTAAAGCCAAGGGCAACTACCAACAACGCATTCATAAGCACTTTAAGAGCAACAACTCCAAAGGTATGTGGCAGGGGATAAAGACTCTCACTGGATATGAAAACAGCTCTAAAAACCTCTCTCTACAGTAGTCTGTAGTACCCACCTGCCTTAAGTCGGCTACCATCATCCCAGTGCCCAAGAAAAACACAGTGAACTGCCTAACTCCCATCGTTACCAAATGCTTTAAGAGACTTGCCACTCACATCAGATCTGTCATCCCAGCTGACATTGACCAGCTACAGTTCGCCTATCGGACAAACAGGTCAACAAAGGATGCAGTAATCACAGCGCTCGACACAACCCTTACTCACCTGGAGCAGAAGAATATGTAAGAATGCTGTTTAGAGACTTCAGCTCGGCAGTCAATACAGTAATTCCGCACAAACTGGGGCGGGGACTAAACAACCTAGACCTGGGCAGCTCAAAGTGTACATGCATACTGAACTTTCTAAGTAACATACTCCAGACTGTCAGATTGGGAGGCCAAACATCATCCACTCTCACTCCCACTCTCCTGAATTCAGGAACACCGCAAGGATGCGTCCTCAGCCCCCTCCTCTACTCCCGCTTCACATACTGCACATACTGCTCGCCTATTCACACCTCCAACACCATCGTCAAGTTTGCTGACGACACCACCATCATAGGACTGATAACAGACAACAGCGAGTCAGCCTATAGAGAAGAGATTCAGCACCTGACAGCATGGTGTGATGACAATAACCTGAAATTAAACCCCAGCAAGACCAAGGAACTCGTTGTGGACTTCAGAAGATCAACACTATTATTGCACATATTACACCTGATTTTCTGTGTGCGCCCCCTCCCACAGACCAAACATGCTCAATTCCTGTTACTCATGCACCATTACAACCCACTAATATTTTCTTGACACCAGCAACATTCAAATTTTGTGGCAGTCTTGGTCTCGGATACGTACTAAGGCTATATGAGATGCCATAGGATCCCTTGATGTCTGTGGAGGGACAACGGCATGGAAGGGCATAGAGGTCCTTGGCAGGACACATTGTATTTAGGATGTTTTTGATCTAGACTTGATAAACTCTGAGGTGCCATGAGATGCCTCTTGTAATGTTGGCAGGGCATTGGCTGTAACTCACTATGTATTCTACCTGTAGCCACTGTATGTGGCAAACTTGGCCACGGCCACAACCTGGGGTATCACTCATTACATGGGGTGATAACTCAAAACATTTTCAATCTATTTCCACAATTTTTTCAGGCTACATCCGAGATGTAAATTGACCTTGAGGCTCCTTAAATCCCAAACTTTAGCAGGCCTTCTTCTGACTACAACCTGAGGTGTTGACTCTAATACAAATGCAGGCAAAAATTTCAGCAAGCTTATACCATAATGTGTTTTGCAAAGCTTTTGCAGCTTTGAAAAACCAACGTTACAGCTGATCCTTTGTAGGGAACTAGTGTTTGTCATAAATCCATGAAATTCAACACACTTATTTCTTCTGCCATTATTCACTCAAGAATGCACATATGCACAGTTTCTGGAGAAGCTGCACTTTCTAGTTTTTAATTAGAATGTTGTGGCAGCAACACATGATTGTTTTTAAATTAATTATTATTATTATTTGTATTATTATTTTTGCAAATATTCCACCTGAGTGGAATGAGTAGAACTTCTGTGTACTGTGAGGGGTCGAAAGGGCACAATGGCATGACATGTCACCTCAGGATGTAATCATAAAAAGGCCTGACAAATTTCGTTAGTCATAATTCGATTAATCAAATGCCTGGGTCATCAAGAACCGTCTCATGTACCGTCTCATGAACCAACTCGTATCTCATGTAACCTCAGAGTGTATCAAACCCTTAGTCTGCTGTCTTAGTCAACCCCTGTATCTGGAGCTTGTAGCTCCTTGCTTACTGCACACAGTACTGGCTGTAATGCAATACTTTTTAAACTTATAGCCACAAACTTTGGAAGGTCAGTCTGTGATCAAGTGCAAAGAACCCTCCAAGGCATTGACTCTTGTTGTGGCCTGGGCATTCCTTAGTATTTAGCTATTTGTCAGCGTCCTATTTGATATAATTTTTTTTATTTACGCCCAAAAAATTGGAGCGATGGCCACTGAGGTGACATTTTGACCATTATGATGATTGGAACTTATTGGAAGTCATTTTTCTGTGTAGGTTCACAAAGTTTGGCAGGTTAGGTCTCGGCTAAACAGGGCATTAATTGTAACTCATTTTTAATTTTTTTTAACTTACAGTCACAAAATTGTCATGTCTTCAAACAAATGTCACATTTTATGCTACAGAGGCCGCTGAGAATCACGACAGCTCAAGTACGCTCTTGCAAAGGCATTGCTTGTAATTCAGTTAGTGTAAAATTGTCAGGCTTGATCTAATAAATACCCTAAAGGGACATGAGATTGTTTATTGGGTTGTTAATTTCCCTGGGGCAAGGCATTTAATGCAAGCCAGTTTGTATTTGAACTGTAGCCCAGTATATGACACTTAAGGTCCCTGACAGGTCACAGAAACCTCTCCATAGCGTTGACTGTAATTCAGTGGGTTTTCAAGCTAAAAAAATATTAAATATTGCTTCATCAGTTTTTAAATTATCAACAGAGGACAAAGTGATGCCATATGGTACCCTGAGGTATATCTTGACAAAGCACAGAGACCCTGACAGGGAATCAAGCGTAAATCAGTCAGTTTAACTGCCACAGAAATCAGGCTTGCTTTCAGAAACATTCTGAGTTGCCCTACTAGTCCTTGTTATCCCTCTTAGGATAACATGTAACTCAGGTTGTATTAATTACAAGTCCTGCTAAATTTTGTGGGTTACACCTCAGAGTGTAACCAAGACCAAGCCTGACAAATTTTTGTGGCTATTTGTCAACAACTTATTAAATTTCAGTCATTTCCCTGGTGGGGCCTCCGTGCCCTGTCAAGTACCTCAAGTGCCAAATAGGCGTAACATGTCAATGTTGTTACAGACTGTAGTTGACAGTTGTTACAGACAATGTTGTTACAAACTGTAGTTGGCAGGGACAATCAGGGGTCCAAAGGTCAGTGCATGTCATCTCAAATCACATCTGGGATGAAGCCTGCAAAATTTGTGAATCAAAAACGGACTTATTTTGAGTCATTGCCTTGACAGGGGCCTCTGTATTCTGCCGAGGTTTTTAAGAGTCACAATGGCAAAGACTCACAAGCATTTGTATCTACGGCCAAGTGTGCCAAATTTGGTGGCAGTAGGTAAAAATAGACTGGGTACAGCCAGTGTCAAGACCTGCACCTTAATGCCAGTGACATCATGAAACTTAGAGGAATCTCATGTAATCTCAGAGTGTATCCAAAACAAAGCCTGCCAAACTTTGCATCTGAATTTTGAAAACTGACTGATGTACACACCAAGGATGCCAAGACCAAGTCTTCCATTTTTAATAGAAGTTGGGAAGATGTTATTTTAGTTTGAAATCTAGACCATGACTGCTAAATTTGGTTACCATGGGTTCCATTCAACACTCTGCCCCAGGCCTTATGCTGTGCCAAAGACATAAAGGAAGCGAAACGGCATGTTATATCGTCTCAGAGAATAGCCGAGAACCAGCCTGACAATTTTTTAGGCTGTAGGTGAAGAACCTATTGATTTACGGGACTCCTCTGTGCCCTCTCAGGAACCTAATGGCTCACTGCTGCAAAACATGTAGCCTCACTTTGAATCCAGGACCAAGTCTGCCAAATTAGGTGGCTGTAGGTTTAAAACTTCTATAGCCTGTGAATGTCCTGGCTTGGACCTCAGCTTAACCCTACCCTCACCCCCCCACCAATGGAGCTCTGTGCCCAGAAAGGGAAATCAGGGGCCCCTGTACCCTGTTAGGGTTGTTAAGGGTCACAAAGAAAAAAAAGTCACCTCGGTTTGTGTCTGGGGCCAAGTGTACCACATTTGATGGCTGTATGTTGAAAACAGACTGTCACAGTGCATGCCCTGCCCCAGACCTAAATTCCTTGCCAGGGCATCTCATGTCAGGTCAGCAAGCATGTCAGGGGATGTGTTTTAACAATGTGACCCTTAAGGTCCCTGACAGATGACAGTTCACTCAGTTTAGACTAACATCAACAAAAATTGACAGGCTCGTTCTCCAATACACTCTGAAGTGCCACGAGACCAAGCCTGCAAGTTTTTTTGCTGTAGGTGAAAAACCTATTGGATTACAGACAATGACCTGGAGGGACCTCTGTGTCCTCTCAGGGACCTCAAGGGTCACAGCTGCAAACATGCAACCTCAATTTGAATCCAGGACCAAGTCTGCCAAATTAGATGGCTATAGGTTTAAAAATTACTGAGCTATAGTGAATGCCCTGCCTGGCAAAATGTTGTGGAAGTAGCTTGAAATCTTACTGATTAACAAACAATCCCTTCCACAACAACAGGCTGGGTTGTGTTCTGATAAACGCTGAGGTGCCATTAGATGCCATCTTGATGTCCCTGTCAGGGCATTTGTAACTGTAACACACTATGTATTCGACCTGTAGTCACCGAATTTGGTCCTTGACCAACTGAGGTAACATATTTGCCATTGCTATTTTTGTGGTCCTTGGCAGGTGACTGGAGAGGCTCTGGCCAAGCATTTACTGTTAATCAATCAGTTTTAGACTTACTTCCTACTTGTTTTGTATCTGATACACTCTGATGTTGCATGCTTTTGGGAATTAATGATGTTCTTGAAAGAAAATATGAAGCATTGGTCAAAGCGACCAAAATTGCCCCTGGATACAATGTGAGGCGACATATTTTGTAATTTTATCTCATATTTTGACCTCTTTGACATGCAATTACTTTGCCAACCCTGATTTTCATTCCTGGGCACATATGGCCCTGGCAGGAAATTGCCGGTAAAACAGTCATGTCTTGATTGATGGTCTACAATTTGAGGTTACATTTATATGCCCTTAAGCCTCTTGTTGTGTCCTATTTCCAATTTTCTTTGTATTTACATTCCCAAAATTTGAGAGATGGCTCATAATACATACTGAGGTGACATACTTTATGACCCTTGACATAGGAGGAACCTGGCAGGACATGGAACTCAGTCAGTTTTCTGTGTAGGTTCACAAAGTTTGGCAGGCTAGTTCTCGGCTAAACAGGACATTTCTTGTAACTCATTTATAACTCATTGACCTCAATTCAGTATTTTATTTTTCACTTATGGTCACAAAATTGTAATGCGTACTACCAGATGACACATTTTATGCTACTGAGGCTGCTGAGATCCACGACAGGGCAAATAAGCTCTTAAAAAGGCTTTGATTGTAATTCAGTTTGTGTAAAATTGTCAGTCTTGGTCTATTAAATACCCTAAAGTGACATGATATTGTTCATTGGGTTGTTTTTTTCCCTCGGGAAAGGCATTGACTACAAGCCAGTCTGTATTTGAACTGTACATGACACTTGAGGTCCCTGACAGGTCACAGAGACCTCTCTGAGTCGACTGTAATTCAGAAGGTTTTCAAGCTACTACCAAAATTGTATTAAGATGTTGCTTCAGCAGTTCTTAAATTATCAACATGGGTCAAAATGATGCTATATGGTACCCTGAGGTATACCTTGACAAAGCAAAAATACCATGACAGGGAATCAAGCGTAAGTCAGTCAGTTTTACTGCCACAGAAATCAGGCTTGCTCTTAGAAACACTGAGTTGCCCTACTATTTTTTGTTATCCCTCTCAGGATAACATGTCACCTCAGGTTGCAGTCGTTACAAGGCCTGCAAAGTTTTGTGGGTTACACCTCAGAGTGTAACCAAGACCAAACCTGTCAATCTTTTGTAGCTGTGAGTCAACAACCTATTGAATTTCAGTCATTTCCTTGGTGGGGCCTCTGTGCCCTGTCAAGTACCTCAAGGGCCAAATAGGCGTGACATGTCAATGTTGTTACAGACTGAAGTTGCCAGTCAAGGGCAGGGACAATCGAGGTCCCAAGGTCATTGCATGTCAACTCAACTCATATCTGGGATGAAGCCTGCAAAATTTTGAGAATCAAAACCTGATGTTGAAGCCGACTCCTAACACTCGAATTCAGGTGCTCGCTTTCTGTGTAAGGAAGAACCACACCCAGGCTGTCCGTGTCAGATTCACCAAGTTATATTCCGATCAATAAGGGAGGCAATTCACAAGTACAGAATGCAAACTGGATTATACTGATTTTTCATATGTGCTAATACAAGTATAACATTTGAACATAAGTGACATTGTGTATCACAAAGGGAATCTCAGGGTGTATCCAAGACCAAGCCTGCCATACTTTGATTCTGAATTAAAAAAATTATTAGGTTTATTAGGTCCCTTGCCAAGGGATCTTTTCAATGTCAGGAACATTAAGGATCACAATGGCAAAATCCTTGACGGCCCTAACAAGATACAGTGGCAATTTGCAAGTAATTAACTGTATCTCTAAAAATTGAAGTTACATTCAAAATGACCTTGTGGCAAATGAGGTGGCAGGGTATTTAAGGCCTGGAGTTTACATGTTTTGCTTATGACACAAAGCAGGCCATTGACTGTAACTCGGTCAGCTTTGGACTTTTATATGATTGTGCTTCCTTGATCCTGGCTTCAAGGCCCCCCAGCCTGGGCGCACAATTCTCTGGTATTGAAAATTGATAGCTTTATAACCTAATTTTATGCCAAAGTCATAATAATTTAAAGTCCCCTCAGACTGTATCCGAGACTAAGTCGCCCTGCCCCAGACCTCAAAGTACCTGCCAGGGTCTCCTGTGCCATTTCAGGGACGTTTGAATTGTACCATTGTTTGAATTGTAAGTCTATATAAGTTGTAAGTCGCTCTGGATAAGGTCAGCAGGGGGCTAAATGCTGTAAATGTAAATGTACATGTAAATGGTGAGATGTAATTTCAGTTTGAAAATGCAACACAGACTGGGTTAAATTTAACACATTACTTTAGGCCTCAAATACTGTGCCAAATACATAAGGTATCCAAACGGCATGTTATATCGCCACAGAGAATAGACAAGACCAAGCCTGCCAGTTTTTTGGCTGTAGGTGAAAAACCTATTGAATTACAGACCTGGAGGCCTCTTTGCCCAATAAGGGACCTCATTGGATCACAGCTAAAAAACATGCAACCTCAATTTGAATCCAGGAACAATTTTGCCAAATTAGGCAGATGTAGGTTTAATATTACTGAGGACTTCAACTGTCTTCATCGCTGATTCTTAACCATCATTGCCTGTAAAATCAATTCACATTTGGGAGCAAGACTGCAAAATGTTGTGGAAGTAGATTGAAATCTTTCTGATTAACAATCAATCCCTTCCACAATAACTCGCAGTGTTGGGTTCTGATAGATGCATTAGATGTTGATCAGGACATTTGACTCCTGGGGCAGAGCATTGGCTTTAATCCACTATGTATTCGACCTGTAGCCTCCGAATTTGGCAAACTTGGCCAAGGCTACAACCTGGGGTGACATGGTTTGTCATTGTGATCCTTGACGACACTGAAAGACCACTATAACTCAAAACGCTTTCAATATATTTCCACAAAATGTTGCAGTCCCAGACATAAATTGACCTTGGGCTCCTTAAGTCCCAAACTTTAGCAGGCCTTCTTCTGACTACAACTTGTGGCATTGACAATGCATCAGGCGTTTAGCAGGCTTATACCCTGACGTGTCATTGTGAAGCTTTTGCAGCTTTGTAAAAACAGCTTTACAGATAATCCTTTGTAGGGAACTAGTATTTGTCATACATCCATGAAAATTAACACACATGTCCTCTGGCATTATTCACTCTGACGTTTCTGCAGGAACTGCACTTTCTAGTTTTTAATTAGAGTTATTAATTAACACACAATTGTTCTTTAAATGTATTATTATTATTATTATTATTTGTATTATTATTATTATGGTAAATAATCCACTTGGTTTTCCATGATTGACCGTCTCCTCCCACGTATCAATTATCAGGATCATGATCAATTCCGGATGCATATGCATCATTGCAACCCACTCGCATTTTTGTAGTGTGTGGCTTCAGCAAGATTTGATTTTCTTGGCAGGCTTGCTCTTAGATACACAATGAGGTGATATGAGATGCCGTATGAGCCCTTGATGTCCCTGGAGGGACAAACTGGGTGTAAGTCATATGACAGGCAGTGAAGTTCCCGGCCATGACATTAAATGTAATTTAGGATGTTTTTATCCTACAACCATGTCATAATTTGACTGTCCCAGACCTCAAGTGTCCAACAGGAACACTAAGGTACCCCAGACAATCTAATTTTACTTTAATGTGTATCCCAGACCAATCCTGCCAATTTCTGTGGCTGTAGGTCAAAAACTACTCACTTACAGTGACTGTCAAAAGGTACCTAATTAGTGGGATTTCTGTTTCCTGTAAGAGGCCTAAAGGGCCACAATGGCATGACATGTCAGGATGTAATCATAACAAGGTTCGATTCATCAAATGCCTGAGACAATGGCAAAACACCTAACCTTAGTTTGTATCCTGGGGCAACGTTTGCCTAAGTTGTTTGCTGTACTTTAGAAACCTATTTATTCAATACAGTCATTGCACGTGGCGGGGCCTCTGTGCCCTCTCTGAGACCATGCATGCCAACCATCCCTTGGTTGGCCTTAGGGTTAAAACCAACAACAAATTAGTATTTGTTACTGGAGTACCAGTATTTTTTTTTTTAAATATTTTTATTCAAAGCAAAGACCACAATAACAAACATTTGAAATAGTACGTGCAATAAAAATACAAATCACTGGTCTTACCTTGTTTT
>JAUZSV010162773.1:0-21128 GCA_034780495.1 Parotocinclus cesarpintoi | reverse complement strand
CTCAGCATCAGGGTCCGGGCAAGTCAGCCACCTCGCCCTGGCACAGGCACACACACACACACACACACACACACACACACACACACACACACACACACACACACTTATTATCTGAGAATACAGGGTGTAGGTAAGATGCCCCTTCACATCCCTGTGGTGGTGGGGATTATTATTATTCTAAGGGTTTATTTTAGAATCAGAATATGAGAAGGTTACCTGTTGTTATCGACATAGCGGATGAGCAGCGGGTAAAGAGCGTACAGATCTCTACAGAGCACAGCGAATTCGTCCCTTATTGTTCCCTCCTCGTTATCACCCTCGGTCTTCCCCTCCATGCGCAGGTGCTCCTCCTCTGCCACCACCTTCGACGTGCGCTTCTTTAGCTTTTCCATCGTGGGGATGAAATGAGACTTGAGCATCTCTGACTTTGCTCTGCTCACGATGGGCTGAGAGAACACTGGACACGACACACACAGCAAGATACAACCAGTCTCTACGTCAAGTCAAGTTTGGTCATGTTTACCATCCTAACACCAGTACTACAACATATGCCCTAAACATGTGCCTGGCACTATTAATACCAACACTGTTCGAGTTCAGAGTGAGTGCCGTATCACCTGCCAGTCTTTTCATCCAGGGAGCTTCATCGATACCCAGGTTGTTGACGACGATCTTCATGATGCTGCCCAGAAGCTGGTTGAGGTGCTCAGAAGCGACTTCGGTGCAGAGTTTGCCCTCCAGCTAAGGGTAGTTCTCCACCCCACTCTCCCACCAGCGAGGCAGGTAGTTA
Source organism: Parotocinclus cesarpintoi (assembly GCA_034780495.1). Lineage (NCBI taxonomy): Eukaryota > Metazoa > Chordata > Actinopteri > Siluriformes > Loricariidae > Parotocinclus > Parotocinclus cesarpintoi. The sequence goes on along the minus strand of JAUZSV010162773.1, from coordinate 20,338 downwards.
CACAACATGGGCAGAGTGACCTCGATCACATGCGGCATCTCAGTGTAGCGAGCGCCTGATTCCGCTAGGTGTCCGATCTCCTTCATCAAGACGTCCAGCTCTGGGATGTCCAAACACAACTCCTGCACCTCGTTCGGCAGACCCAGGACTAACAGACAGTAGAGAGAGAGAGAGAGAGAGAGAGAGAAAGCGAGTGTGAGCAGCTCGTGTTTTACGTTTCTTCCTTGATGCTAGAGAAGGGGAGACTCACTGGTTCTCTCTCTGGGTGTTTTGGTGGTGTAGACGGAGAAGGCGTTGTACTCATTCAGATGAGGCTCGAGATAAGCCACGGGCATCGCGGCCGCCAAATGAGCTAAACACTCTCCCAGAGCGGGCCGGTGTCTGATTTATACAGACACAATATCATATCAGTAAAAACACACTTCTGATTCTGAACACACACAGATAGACAAACTGTAACTGAGACCTTTCAGCATGAGGAGTTTTGACGGTGCCGAGAGAGTAGATGCTGCACATGATTCTGTAGCAGGACATCTGCAGGTCGTCCACTACGAGACATTATAATAAGCAAAGCATATTAACATATAGTAACATACTTTTAAAAATTGGACCTGTCATTTGGAAGAATCTGACACACAGAAATCTATTTCGTTTTGGTTACGGCCTTGTGTTATGCTGAGGGAGCTATAACGCATTTAAATCATATTTAATCCATAATTCTACGACTGCTATAAAGCTCGATGTGAGAAGGCGTACGTATGACGTCGTCTCCAAACTGGTGCTGTGCGATGTGGTCGAACAGTGAGGTGAGGACAGGGAGCAGAGCCACGGTGGTGTAGTTAATGTTTTGGGACACACCCTTCACAGGCTAGAGACACAACACACACAACAAAAACAAAAAAAGGGTCATTGTACGGACACAGTGTAGCTGTAGGTCTTGGGTTGTTGGGTGTGTTATATATTTGAGTAAAAGAATACAGTCCTGGTACTTTCACCTAAAACAAACTAACAGAGGAATTCATGTGAACATCCTGTGGTACCTGGTTTCCTTTTGAGACCTTTCCCAGTTTCAGGTTCTCCACCATCTTCTCTATATCATCAGCAGCACTCTCAAAGAAAGATCTTAGACCAGCCTTTACGATCTCGGGGCCGGATTTCATCACCGTTCTGCCAGAGAAAGAACCCGACAAATACAGTTAAAGAAAATTACAGTAAAGGTCCAAAGGCTTCTTAAAACCAAAAATGAATCTAAAGAGAACAACAGGCGCAACACAAGTCATTTTATATAAATAATAAAAAGATAATTTACCTGGCGTCAAGTGAGCGAGCGAGAATGTGGAGACAATTAACGATAGCAGGAGCATCTGTGCCTAAGTGAGAACACACACACACACAGAATTCCTGCTTTTTAGTACAAATAAACAAACTCGTATTAGAATTATTATTAGTTTATCTTAGATAGCTTATTTTGTGAAAGCCATTTTTTAAACACTGACTGCTTTATTGTATCAGCTATCAAACATTAATCCATCAGTAAAGAATTGATTCCTTCACACTGAAACACTGTTGATGTTAAATAGGATTAAAAGTACAGGACATGCAATAAGGGTCCAGAACAGAACAAAGGATGAAGTCAGATTTCTTACCGAAGAGAAAAACCCTGTGTCTCACCAGAGCCGACATTTTACAAAAGATACTGGAGCGGCAAAAGAGAAGCAGCAGAAAGAAACGAGAATGAACAGAAGGGAGAGAAACTGTTCTGAGGAAGGCCATAAGGCTGGAAAATTGTAGGTTTCTATAAAGGCAGAACAGGACAGCACAGAAACTAAAAACTGAATCCCATTCTTACCTGGCGATCATTTCTTTCTCTTTATTAGAGGCGTGGCCACCGCTGCCCAGGATTTTAGCAGGAGTGGATAAGAAATAGAGGCAGTGGTTCTTAAAGTACTGGTTTATTAAAGGTAAGAGAATCTGAAAAAAAAAAAAAAACAAGTGTACTTTCATTGCCTCCATCACACACTTCTGTTTGTGGCCAGCTTAGAATGGTCTGGGTTCGAATCATGTGTACCTACCCACCTTATTTTAACAGTCATATATAAACATAAAACTAACCTTTGCAAAGAACTTGATCTCCTGCTCATGAGGCGATTTCTCCACACGCCCACTGCTAACCACCGCCTCTGCACACACACACACACACACACACACACACACACACACACATGAAGGCAGTCTGAGACGTGGCCTGCTCAACAATAAGTATTTACTGTACCGAGATGAGCGATGAACTCCTGAGCGATGTCCATCCACTTGAGCAGTTTCTGTAAGAAGCCGTATGCGAAACGCTTCTCGATAGAGGAAATGTCGCTCTCCATATCCTTCAGGCCTCTGCAGGGACAAGTAAGTAAAATACTTTAATTCTGTCAAATAATTGGACAGTAAACATGCATCTTCCTGCAGGTTCTGCAGACTTCTAGCCTGTAACATTGCTGATATTGAAACCTGAAAGACTAAAACAAATTAGTGCCAGTCTCTGCAATTCTGCTGATATTGAGCTTGTCTCAATACTTTTGGGACTGTATGGAAATAGAAACCATGCTAACTCATCTCTACATGTCACTTCTGTCTCTGCAGGCCTGAGAAGCTGCGAGTTTTACCTGGTCACTGCGTATCCGTTGAGCTGGAGGAATTTGAGCACCTCGTATGCTTTCTCTCTGTCGCGAGCTTTCTCCTTAGCCGTTAATGTGTCGTAAGGTACCAGCAGAGGATGAGTGCCCCCACCTAGATTTGGGCATGAAGCGAGAGAAAGGACAGATGTGTTACATGTCAGAGCAGCTAAATCAGGTCTATCAGGTCTCGTTATTTTTATTTTATTGTGTGCTTGATTCTAAGTGTTACACTAGATAATGTCACAATTATGGACATGAGTTTAAAGTACTTAATGGTCGATGCCATGCAAAAATTAAGAAATCCTAAATCCTAAATTAAAAGGAACCTTTAGCCTGCAGCTCTATTTTCTTCTTGCGCCCCCAGGTGTTGTGGTAGTTCTCAGCGAGCTGCTCTGCCATCGACTGGAGTGTAAAAACAAACAGAAACAGAGAGGAATTATGGATTTTCTATCCAGGTGCCATTTGTCATGTAATGTGTATTTTGCTTTACCTGCAGCTCTCTGGACAGTGCCATGCTGGATATGTCTATAGGCTGAGGGTTGTAGCCGTGACTCGGGTCGTATGTCGCCTGAGAGACAAAAGAACAGCTTAAACTGCTTAAAAAATAGAAATGTGTCATCTTATGCAACACTTGTAGCATTAACCACAACGGTGTGTGTACCTGTGCGGTCTGTGATATTTTGCGTGCCGCTTTCTTCTCTCCCTTATCTTCGTCTCCGTCTCTTGCTTTGTCCAGCGTCCACTCCCAGGCTATCATGGCCTTGATGGACTCTTTAATCGGCCAGCGATAAATTTCTTTATCCTGTGGTGCAGAAGAATCAGATTGAAACCCTTTAAAAAATCTGCTGCAGGATTAAAGAGGGATAAAACACAGACAGTAAGCTGTTTTTCACCTTTTCAGAAAATGTCTTGTACGGTCTGAGCATAGGATGGGTCTTGGCATTTTCATACAGCACCTCTCCGAACGTCCAGTTGCTTTGGATCTAGGTAATAACAGACAGAGCGTACAGGAGTCACAACAAACAAGGATAAGAATAAGAAGCCACAGAATCATGCTCGTACAAAAATGCTTATCAGACACCTAGGAGTTTTCCTGGAACTGTGAACCTCACCTTCTCAAAAGCCCATTTATCATGAGTGTATTCTGCATATCTGTTAATGAAGCCGTCCAGTTTCTCAGGAATGATGGTGCTAAACAAAAGGCGATAGAAACAGGACAGCATCGAACAACAGGAAAAACAAACAAAACAGAATAATAGGAAATGCTCAAACATTAAACGTTACTCTACTTGGTTGTGTCCACCGGTTTGGGATCAAAGTTGCCCTCTGCATCAACAGAAGCTTTCTTTTCTGTTTTGGAGGAATAGCTGGCGTCCACATAGTCCGGGGGTATGGCACCGGCTATAGCACAGATGCAGGGCATCGCTATTTTGAACAGTTCGGCATCAAATTTCTGTAAGCACAAAACACATGATCAGTTTATCCAAATCCTGAACAGTCTCTCTCTGTTAGGAATAAGTTTGAGCTTAAGCCTTGACACCTTATGAGCCAGAGATTCAAAGATTCCCCAGAAGAGTTTGCGGGTCAAGTGGAGCTCCTCCTCTGACGACACACCAAAGTTTGCCCAACCGTTGGGCAGGCAGTAGTACTTCCAGCAGCGCTCATAGTGATTGGTCAGCAGCTGAAGGTCAGTGTTTGATTAGTCAGTACTAATTCTTTATTTACTGTACACATGTCTCAGAAATGAATCAAACTGAATAGAATGATAAATGTTAGTAAATGTGTACGGCACCTTCAGGGGCATTTTAGCATATGCATTCAGAATTGGCACATCGAATACGAGCCTCCTGAGCAGATGCTGCAGCATTGAAGGTCGAAGATATCTGAGATCAAAACAAAGAGCAAACACCATTTAAATAACAGAAACTGAAATTATTTTTGTATTTAACGGTAAATATGAGCACTAAACAGGACGTTTTTTATTTCACAGCGCTAACCGCTCATACTAACTTGCACAGGGACATAAGACATTCCTCAATGACATCTCTCTGAGCTTTGGTGAGCGAGCGTCCTCGGGACAGTCTGTAGATGGTGTGCAGCATGGAGTCGATCATGATGGCACGATGATCCGAACCGGCGAAAAGGGGAGCGCATTTAGTGATGAGGGGAAGAACGGCCGTGCAAAGGTAACGATTAAGGGCCAGAGCCATCTCTGTGGTGCTGAAAGCAGCCTGGAGAAAAAGAGGCACAATTAAGAAGATGAATATCACAATCACTGCATGCCTCCCCATTATTTCTGGAACATGCATTCTAATGATTATTTACATAATGACATCTGATTCTAACATGTTTCCCAGGCTGAAACCAGGTGCAGCACAGGTACTAATTCTTAAAGCATTTCTGTTGTACCCAGGCCAAGTGATTTCGAAATGTTCACCGTGTCCAGAGAGGCTGCTGCTCTCATATCGGGCAGAAATCCGACTTCCAGCACGTGTAACAGGAAATCCTGATTATCAATACCGTACACTCTGTCCAGGAACAGCACCATAGGGGCTTTGTGATCCGGAACAAAGCTGGCAGACATCTTGGGCTCGATAATGCTGTTGTCTGAAACATAATTAAAAATACTGTCACAGTTTGCTAGCAGACCACTGCTGTGACTTGTGTTCAAGTCCCTCTGACCTTATAGGTCCTGATATATGTATTACACTGATATATGTATTGGTGCACAGTGTTCTGCTCACCTTTTCCAAGTGCAGGAATCTGCAATGAAAGACTAATAACACCAACAAGATCCTCGATAGGAACCAGAGACCTGAGAATAGCCCTGATCCTCAGAGCCTCTCCTTTCCCTGCCTGGATCAGCTGTATGTGGACAACAAAAACCCATTACTACTAGTATTAAAACAAGAAAACTGCTGATAAAACTGCTGTGCAGCTGTGGTAGTGTCTTTATGTGCTTTACAGTTAAAAGCAGAAGGATGAACTTAATGTTGCTACTGATGGTGCTTACATGCATTTCGGGAGCGCAGCGTCCCAGCAGGTCGATAAGAGCAGTGTAGAAGGACATGATGGCATTTCCCAGGTGAACCCTGTTCTCCTCGTGTTGCTCTTCCCCTCCAAACCTAGCACAGGCCGACATGTGAACACCAAGCACAACAGAGACACAGGTAACAATATAGTGGAATTGAAGGGCAGACATGACCCTGCTCTTTTCCACATTTTGCACACAGGTTGGTAACGTACATGGGGAAGCGTCGATCTTTTTTGACAGAAGGTCCATCCCTGGCTGGATCCTCAGAGATCTTAATTGCCTCCTCGATGGCAGCTAACAGGCCGTTCCCTCCCTCACCTCGCAGCGCGGGTCCGAAACACTCGGGCCGTCTGATCAGAAGACGCACCACCACGTTAGCGTTTTCCTCTACACTCTCTCCTGCGCATGACAAAGCCTTATCAGTTCAAGTCTTTGCCCGTGAAAGTGAACTCACCACATGTCCAAACCGACCTGATATTCACTGGCAAATATACAGCATGTGCATGAATGTCCAGTTATACACGCACCATTAACAAACACAGCAAATCGGAGAAAATCCAGGTATTTCTCTCCACCGCAGGGGTTCCAGCCGATATCTGGGTACCCTTTAGAGAGAAGCATGGGGCAACTCTGCAGCCCGCATCCTGCCAAATACTTTACCACCTACACACAGTAACATCAATAAGAGGAGCAAATAAAGTGTGTAACAGCAATAGGAATCATACTACAAATAGCTATCATTTACATTATATTAAAATCAAGGAAGCTGATTATTCCACAGCTGGGTTAGTGTTGAAAATTAAGGTAGGAGTAAGGGAGGTTTAAGGACTCCTAAAGAAATAAAAGTGCTTGAGGCCTTAACGTTATGGTTTAGAGCTGATCACCTTCTCCAAATCCTGTTCTTGAAGAGCCAGAGCTAGCTCGTTATTATCGATGCAGGATGCTGCAGCAACATCCAGAGGAGTGGAGCCACGCATTCCTGCAACAGTAACATCAAGCCATCAGTAATCAACTGTCCCAGTTTCCTAAGAATCCTTATTTCAAGTCAAGTCAAGTTTATTGTCACATATACATTGTAGGGTTTGAAGAGACAAGACAGGAAGACGTAACTGAGGAAAATTAGAATATGGTAAACATCAAGAAAGATTGGAGATTTAAAAAAAAAAGCCCCGCCCTCCGAGGAGTACAGTATGTGAGCACGAAAAAAAAACCCTCCTTAGCACATATTTCTGTGCCACAGTAGCTTTAAAGGCTGTGAGAGAGTGAGCGACCTAGGCCAATGCCGCTGTTCTGTAGAAGATAACTCAGATGGTCGAACATGGAACGCTGGTTCTGACGGCTGATTCGACAGAAATAGCACAGAAAACGGCAGCAGTTGGTCACCATGCGCGGGAACCGGATCTCCTGTAGAAAGAAATCCAACATAAGGTGACACCCACGTTGATTTTAAAATGTTTTCACCCTCTACCAATCCTATAAACCTAACTGGGTTTACCTTTGAGTCTCCTCCTCCTAGCACGTTGACCATAACCTCCATGACGGTCTCGTGCATGCCCAGCGCTCTCATCAGATTGGGGTGCTGGTAGAAAACTTTATTACTCATGATATTTCTGAGGAAAGAAAAGATTTTAATAAGCTTGTACGGCAGTGCTTCAGAATGTAAAGACATCTGACATTGTGCTGTTTGTTCTCACCCAATGCTCTGGATCATGAGCCGCTCCTCCTCAGGACCCATCTGGACAATAAGGAGCGAGCGGATCTGGCTCAGGCACTCGAGCAGTTCCATGGTGTCCTGCACAGACACGGCGTTGATGGTGTACGCTTTGGGCAGGGCGCGGATTAGCTCTCCCAAAGCGTCGTACTGCCGGTGCAGGAGGCTGAACATAAGACGCACCAGCTCAGGGTCCTGAATGAACGACTCCTGGGCCCAGTGGATCATCGTGTGTGAGATGAGCTCCTGAAGAGTGCCTGGGATACCAGACATGTGAAAAACTGAGTCACAGGGTGATCAACTATCTGTCTGATCATATCTGTTATCGGTATTAGTTTGAGACAAATGTCATTAATTAAAAATAAACATCCCTAATAAGCAATTTAAAAATAAAACAGATCATCTCACTGGGCTTCTCCTCCTCCTCTGGCTCAGCCTCCATCTCCTGTTTTTTCTTCCTCAGTCTTTTCACTTTCTCAAGCAGTCTGAAGAATCGTCCACGCAGAGACGTGTCCACCTGCTCCTCCTCCTCCTCCTCTTCAACATGGATGCCTGGAACATGGAAACAAACCGTAAGGTGAATGATCGAGAGAAGAACGAGTCCTGCTGGTTTAAAGGGTTCCAGTGAGTTCTGACTGACCGCAGTGAGCCAGCAGGTCGTTGTGAAAAGTCTGCAGCTCGTTTCGAACTTCCTCTGGAACCGGAGACTCCTCGTCATCCAGACAACGCTTAAAGTTCATCAGCATGTTTACCTGCAAACGTAAATGCAGTCAAAACAGTTAAATGCAGATGTGCGGTCTGCAGGTGTGTGCCTCTGAGGCGTGTACGTACCTGTTCCTGCGGCGGGGAGCGGAACTCTCTGGTCTTGCGCGCCGTCTCCGCCGCCGACATGGTGAAGGCCTGCATGAGCTCGTTGTAACGCTGCCTCTGATTGGTCTGTACTTGAGAGACAAACCTGTCGGAGAAGGAGATGATGGCCTCGACGCGATGACGCAGCTCGCAGTCGCAGAAGTACTGAAGCAGCGTGCACATCTGAGGCAGGCAGAGAGTCGTTAACGTTAATCATGGTTTCGTTACGTTCACCGACAGTAGCGTGGAGATCCGATCTGAAGCTCACCTGTAATTTTACAGACTCAGGAAGTTTCATATGGAGAAGCCCCTCCCCCACTTCTTCCACTTCCTTGACCTCCTCCTTTCCCTCTGTCTGCTTGGCCTCCATCTCACTCGTCTCCGTCACGGCCCCTCTGTCGTCGGTTTTCTCTTTATCGGCTTTCTCAGCTGCTGTGTGCTCTTCCTCATCTTCCTTCTCTGTCTGCTCCTCCTCCATTTCTTCTTCCTCCTCTCCCATTCCTTCATCTTCAGTCCCTACTTCCGCAGGTTCCTCCTGTTCCTTCAGCTCCGCTCCCTCCTCTTTGGAATCGAGCTGCTGCTCCATCTCTCCAATCTTCTCCCCCTCAGTGGCAGAGTCCTTGTCCTCTTTGAACACGCTGGGTTCGATCAGCCTAAGGATGTGCTTCACGTCCTCGTCCTCGAACACGCCCATAATGAGCAGAGTGCTAATGAGCTTGAGGATAGGGACAAAGTGGAATTCCACGCTGCCCCCTACAGGATCACGCATGGCCTGGCCTCCATCCAAAACGGCCTCTGTTAACATGCTCAGGGCGTGGTCCTTTAGAATCTGAGAAAGAGGCAGTGAGATAGGGAGAGAGAGGGGTAACGCAGAGTGGCAGGCTACATAATATAATAATATAATAAGAAGCTGTGTCAGTACCTGCAGTGGTACGATTGGGCTGAGCGTGTAGAGATCGGCGTTGGTACCCACGAAGCCCGTGTGTGAGAAGTGCAGCTTTGGTCTCAGGCAGGTGGACAGCCCGACGGCAGGCAGCGTGTGAGCGTTGAGTGTGATGGATCGTGTTTCGTCCGTCATTGGAACGATGAATTCGCTTTTGGTCATGAGACGGTTCCTCTTGGCCGATTCCAGGTGCATTGAGATGAGCAGGTCGTAGTAGCCGCTGCGGATCGGGCCTGGCAGGTATGAGTTCTCGATGGCGTAGAAGAGCTGTGACTCATCCACGTGGATGCAGAGAGCGTGAGCTACACGGTTGTTTCCCAGGGCGCATACTGAGCCGTACAGCTTGAGAGTGTGGTGGTGGAACTTCAGAAGATCCATACGCTCAGACAGCTCTAGGATATCGATGCACCTGATACGGATGATAACAATGAGCATGGGCAGATAGGACGCGGCACACCGCATTTTGCTTATGATTCGTACCTGTTCTCCTCTGGGATGTGCAGCGCCATCATGACCAACGGTTCTGCGCATTGCACCATCCAGCCCAGTCTCTCGTTCACGCGGCCCGTCTCCGGGGAAAGAAAGTGGTTCGGCATGCGGCTCCAGATCACCGGGGTCAACATTTGGACGTCAAGGCGTGGAGGGCACTGCGGGACCGGATTCTTCCTGTCACTCCGAAACATGGCAGCTGAGATGGGCATGATGTTCTACAGGTAAAGGAGGAGTGTCAGCGTTACGATCTTCCAACCAGAAAAAACAGAAGTGCCACTGTATTTTATGACAAACCTTGAGCTTGCCGAGCTCCACCTGCAGCATGTTCTGACTGGAGGGTGAACAAAAAACTGCAGGGAACAGTTTGGTGTTGGGTTCCACCTGTAACGTGGATACGTCACTGTTTAATTAGAGAACTTAAGCAACCTTAGATTTTTCAGAACTAAGACCAGAAAGTAGCAAAGACAGTAGGCGGTGCTCACCTGGTAGAACGTGTTCACCTCTTTCCCATTGGCTGTGAAGGTCATGAGACCTGTATCCAAATCCACAAGACAGCCGATCACAAGGTCCTCCTGAGTGATGCGCGTTTGCTGCGAGCCGCCAAACTCTCCTCCCCACACCATGTAACAGTTGCTTCGCTTCATGCTGATGAAAACCAAGCACAAGCCCATTTAGTATCATGAGTATGTTGCGGTAGATTTGTACTGTATCATGACTTTGTTCAAAATAAAAATCGCAGTGACTGGAATTCTCCCCACTGATTCTATGTCTCATGTGAACAAAGGAAACAGTCACCCTTCTGTCCACCTAAATTTAGATCTGTCCTTGAGTCTGGCACATTGCAAGGGACTTTCTGTTGGCATAATGCATGCCTATAACAACAGAATCCCCAACTAGTACAATAAGTAGGGGTGGGTATTGTCTCTGGTAATATCTTTGTTGTGGTTTTATTCATGTGAGCTAACGTTAATCAATGGCGCTGCAGCCCATGCATTCACTGCCACTGAAATAGGTACAAAGTCGGTCACACCGGGGATGTTTTACAAGTTTTGAATATTTTAGACCTTAAATGCATACAACATTATAAAGACGATGATAGTTTACCTGTGGTGTATGTTGCCTTTGTCGTCACCCACAGTTACAGTGACGTTTCTCACTTTGCTGATATCGAAATGAAGGTCATATTGGTGGTAATCAGGCGTAACCCAGCCCGCCCACACCCCACTGGGCTCCTGGCCCGCGAACACACGCACCGAATAGTAGTACTGCACACACATACAAACAAAAACACTTAGAAACTCATCCAACGTCATACAAACGGAGCACAAGTCTGCTTCTGATCAAGTCCTCTTTTAGTAATTATCACACCGTAGTCGTGCTGGAGATGATTTCCACGTCATCTCGATCATCAGGGACGACGTCCTCCACCAATCGCGGGACAGTGGGAACGATGGGTGGTGGTGCAACAAAAGCAGCTTTCTTCGCTTTGGAGAAAAACCTGCAAACATCTTTATTTTGTTGGCATCAAATGCAATGTTTCAAATTTTAAAATTCTGTTGGCTAAAACTAGTGAAATTAGTTTTACTACACATTCACCCTTTCTTTTTGCTCTTCTCTGTTGTGGTGTCCTTTTCATTCTCTGCCTCCTTGGCGCCTGGCAGCTCTTTGGGCACAGACGGTTCTTTCTCCTTCTCCTCCTGCTCCTTGCGGGTGGCACTTTTCTTCAGCAGCTCGTACTCTGAGTTGGGATCAACCTCCAGGACCTCATCCTCCGGGATGGTAAGGGCACGAGTCAGTGGTGTAGCCCCTGCTTCCACTTTAAATATCTCATGGAACTCGATGGGCATGCTCAGCCTGAAGAACAACAGGTCTGTGTTGGCGTTCTGTGAGCCAAACGTCCTGTGTGTCAGTTTCAAACAGGGGGCGCTGTCCACTGTACCGTCCACACGAGACACCTGCATGTTGGGCGTACGACAAAGTTTAACAGACTGACGAAGTTTGTCAAACTGTATTAAAGTCACATTAAGCCAAGTCTAACCTCAACGTGTGGGTGGTCTGCTGCAACAGGGTTAAACTGAGGGAGGCTTTTGCTGAACCACATGGTGATGTCTCTCTTCATGTTGATGGCAAAGGGTTCGAAGCCTTCCTGCAGACCACAGATAGTGAAGTATCGCAGGCTGCTGACATTCTGGCCCAGGTTGATCCGACCCACCTGAGAAAGCCCCAGACTGCACACAGGGATGAAGCCTGGAGGAACAGCACTCTAATTAAACTAAAAATGAACATTATTTATTTGTAAAATTATCAAATTAAAGATGAAAGCTCTGTGATCTAGTACCCTCTCCGATCTCTATGTCCTTAAAGGCCATCTCAGAGCCAGAGTCACTGATCAGCATCTCTCCATTCAGTGTGAACATGATGTTCTGCTCATAGAGATCGATCATGCAGCCTACGACATCACCTGGCTGCCACTGACGCCCAAACGGCTCACTGCCTATATGCCAGCGCTGAGCCTAAACACACACACACAGATGGAAAAATCAAACATTACGTCTGCGTTCATTTTTTTTTATACAATAACACTAATAATGCACAATTACACAGTGTTCCAAAGATCAGACGGACCTTGCAGCCATTAAAGACGTAGGCCAGTTCATCTGAACCAAGCTCTCTGTCAGCGAGAACACTTGGCCTTGCCCAGCCGACTCTCATCTCCCCTACAGTCACTGCCTCAAACTCAAAGTACCATTTTCCCTGAGTCACAGCGTATGATTTCTCAGCCCTGAACAGACGGATCTTGTTCCCAGAACCGTTACCGATATGGCTACCTGCAGAGAGGCACACACATTGGGCCAGACTGAACAAGGACACCATTCTGTTCATTATACAGTACTTTGAGCAAATAATATCACAGACATGTGATAGGGATAAGTTACTGCATGCTTCAACACAGATTACATTCAGACTCACTGCTTTCCTGATCTGGAGGTTCGATGTTGTAGCCATAGCCAATCAGGGTTCGAACTGCAGCACACACAGTGTCTCTGTTGGTCTTCTTGGTTTTCTCATCCAGGAGATTATACGGCACAAGGCGGGGGTTACGCTTGTTCACAATGTCCTGAAAAACAACAACACAGGCTTATGGTACACACAAGAATAGTAGTAATAAGATTTATATAGATGCCACATATAGCCAACACACCATATAAAGTCATTTATTACACTACATAGTTTAAAGATCTGTGATTCAATTGGTGAACTGGTAGATAGATGGAATAGAAGTGAACTGGTTACTGTCTTTGTGTGAGTCAGCAATGATGCATTACCATAACAATGATAATACCATTACCTGTACGATACTGTAGGTCCAGCCCTGACGCACTCTGTCCCGAGCCCACACGTTGTGTCCGTTCTCAGCGAGTCGTTCCACCATGGTGTTCTGGTTGGGTGTCAGTTTGACATGGTTCAGGTCCAGAGGGGCGGGTTTATATCCATTGCTCTGAGTGTAACTGTTCAGATTTTACAACATGTTATCCAGAAAATCCACCCACACAAATCAGGTTCTCAGGTTAATAGAATTAAAGGAATCATGACAACTCACGTTTTGGGCAATTTGATCTTCTTTAGGTTTTCCTCTGCTTTCTCATCTCCCATTCCAACATGGCAACCCAGTGCCAGCAGCGTTCTTAGAAAGAAACAGAGAAAAGTTTACTCAGATAGACAAAGCAGACACAGTCACAGACACACACTCGTCCTCTCACTCACTTAAGAGTTTCACCAGACATGGCCAAGTTGTAGTTCTTCTCCGGCTCTGGGAGGCTCTGGAAGTTCACCAGACATGGATGCAGCTTCTTATTATCGTCACGGAACTAAAGAGTCAAAATGAATCCAAACTGGTGTGATTACATCAGCAGGTGCTTTATTTATAGATTAAGTTAAAAAAAACTCCAAAAGGTACACTTACTAAGTACTATCGTACTAAAACATTCATTTGAATGAACAGTGAAATCTATCCAGCACCAATATAAGTATATTAGTATTGTCTAACCGGCCCAAAAGTCCAGCCCTGTTCAATGCGAGTTACAGCCCAAAGCTCATGACTGTTCTCTGCCAGTTTCTCTCTTATCCGCTCCAGATGTGGAGGAAGAACAATCTGTATAGAGAACACACAGGTTACCTCAGACACACACACACACACACACACACACACACACACACACACACACACACAGAACACTGCATGTTAAAGCACTTATAGAGTTTAAGATTTGTTAGGAGTGTGCTTGTACCTGCACAGTGTCCACTGGATTTGGAGTGAAAGCAGTGTGGGAAAGGGACTGTGTCGGGCCCAGCAGGTTCCGGACACCATTAAAGTCATGTTTATACTCTTTAATTAACTCGATGCGGAGTCTGTCTTTGGGCAGCACGGCCTCATAGCATGGTGCGTAACCCGGCGGTGGAACAAACTTAAAGTCACCGTGCCGTCCACCCAGGAGGAACCGAACCCTATGTCAGGAGACAATTCGACATGACATATAATAATCTAAGACATGATGCGGTTCCAATAGGCACTTACAGTAAACATCTAAGTTTGGAGTTCACGGAAATATCTAAATCGATTCTTACTTGATTCCAGCAGAGAAGCTGACTACTGGAAAGAAGAGGCCGTCCAGATTGAAATTCTCAAACATGCCCTGCACCGGATGCCCGTTGATGCGAAATGAGATACTGGGGACGCTCAGGTCCAAACAGCAGCTCACCACGTCTTCTGCTGCCAATATGTGCTGATTGGGCGAGGCAACGTGTCGTGGGACACGTCCTGAACAGAGGAAAGATTGGTGAGAAGTATTAGTAGGCCATGAATTTCCTACTCAATGCATGCAAAGTGCAGTCTATACTCTCCCTCTATCATTACTATAAAAGAATAGTGGATATGATCATTTTAATAATCTCTCACCCGACCATAGGTGGAGGCCATCAAATCCATAAGAGTAGAGGTCATCTCCTACACCGTTACTGCCCCAGCCCTCACCACCCCCGGGGTACGGGCTGTAACCCTCGGTCAGAGCCCAGCCCACTCGCAGGTGACCCGACTGTGCAGTCAGAAACGGCTCTACATGATCCACGATCAGCTCGTAGTACCACTTCTTATACTGAGTGGATCCCTCACACGTTCCTAAAAAGATGTTTGGCCTCATGCTACAAAACAGGACGATTTAGAAGGTTTATAATTTATGATATCGATAAAAAATGTTTATTTTGGGTCTGTGCGAGTCACCTTGTTACATAGTTAATGATTTGGGTCTGGAGCAAAAGGTCACGACGTGGCAGCAGATTCTCAGTGATGAGATTCTGATTGGATCTTACAGCCACACCGTTACACACACACAGGGAGCACAGTACGTCCAACACCTCAAAACAGAGAGAATAGAGAGTCAGAAGCAGGTAGAGGTGTGGTGTAAAAGATGATTGGTAAGCAGTCAGTGGTTACGCTGACCTTGTGATTGCGCCCGTGTTTGTCCAGCAGAGCGATGATGGACTTGATGTGATTTTCCTGGATGATGTTTAGCACCTCAGGGCTCTCGATAAGAACACAGTACAGTACCTCCAAAATACCTGCATTACAAACGGATTTAATTATGTAAATATTTGCTGTAAATTCCTAATAATGAATGACATCATAAGAATCAGATAAAAAAATCAGGCTTGATGTAAATGTTTCGTACGAAGTTTTCATTCTTTTTAAATGCAACACCAGATTTACCTGATGATGCCTCCAGTCGGTCCAGTTTGCTGACCAGCCAGTCAAGATTATCACAGAACAGAGCGCAGTTCGCCCTGTTTCCCCTGATCAGAGACGCTACAGAAAACACACACAATTACAAACACAATACACATGTAAAACTATTTTAAAACAGTATATAGTATAACTATAAGAACTTGTAAAACTATAAATAATATTAACTTACCCAGTAGTTCGTAGAGCAGGTTAACAATTTCTTTCCAGGACTCAGCTGCCTCGTCTCCAGCAAACTCCGAGAAATGAGCGGCGCTGTTATAGACGTTCAGCCGATCAATACAGTCCAACACCAGAGTGATCATTCCCTATACACACCACACAAATCAGAGAGCTGTGTTCCTGTGTTTATACGACCTCAGTTAAATGATCTGTGAAGTTAATTACTGTAGTGTGTAACATTGTCATGACTCTAACAGAACCCACGATGCTGTACCTCTTCCTGAAACAGGTTCTGTCTGTTTTTAAGAGATCTCAGTTTGCTCTGTTTCTCCTCGTGTTCCAGGTCCTCCTCTGGAGGTCTGAAGTAGAAGATAAGATCCTGCAGTGACAAAACAACAGAATCCAGCGGCAGAGACACTGTAGCAGGAGGAGCAGCACTCTTATTCTTCCCACATAGAGAGTCCAGGCTCCTATAGAACAAAGAAAGAGACACCGGGGTCACTGACCTCACTAACACTGATCATAATAATGTACAAGTTTCACAATATGACACTGATTCATTTTTTAAACTTGTGTACTTAATGAACTGAGTGAAGAGGCCTGTGGTGCTGTGGATCATTCGTGCAGCCTGAGACTCTTCAGTCTGAGAGCGAGCCATGGTCAAAGCATCGTCCATATGACCTTCCTGATGAAGAATAGCCTATGTGCACAAAAAAAGGTTGTAACACTATCTAAACAAATACACTGCTGATTTATGTGAGCAGTATAGAAGAATAATACAGTACAGCTCAGTCCAGTACAAAAATGCTTTGCTACAAATGGATATCTGCCTCTACTACCAGGCACTGTCCAATTTTACCATGTTTGTAACGTTACCTTCCTCTTCACAGGCCCTAGGCGAGCAGACTTAGCATCTACGGAGGCGTAGGTGAGCCACAGGCTCGTAGCCACATGCTGCACGAAGCACATGGACTCTCCATACTTGATCTCTGGAGCTCCCATCCCTTCAATGTCACGCTTCTGGGTGACCTCTATCTTCTCCTGCTCAGACATTTACAGCATTTACATGAAGCCAATTCTCTAATCCAGGACAGAACTCAAGCAGTGTCATTTGATTGTTTACAGAGGCACACATAAGGCTAACCTTTGAGGCTCGGAAGCAGAATGCTGAGCTCTTGGTGTTTGCTTTCTCTGGATCCACGACCAGCAGACCTTTCTCGTCGTCCAAGCACAGATATCGTCCTGTAGTGATGTGACGCACTCTGAACGGCTGACCCCACTTAATATGGCTACCACTCCACCTGTGGAGTAACGTGCAGGTAGAAACAAGGTGAAGCGTTACCAGTGCATTAGACATATTTTATTACATTATAGTATGATTTAAAGCACACACGCTCCTAATTTACCCAATCCGGAGAGGCTCGAGTCTCCACAGAGATCTGGCATGACTGCACACTGCTCCTCCCTCATAATGGGCGTGTCTGAATGTTTCACACAAACACCAGACTTCATGTA
The DNA here is from genome assembly GCA_034780495.1 of Parotocinclus cesarpintoi. Taxonomy (NCBI): domain Eukaryota; kingdom Metazoa; phylum Chordata; class Actinopteri; order Siluriformes; family Loricariidae; genus Parotocinclus; species Parotocinclus cesarpintoi. The sequence goes on along the minus strand of JAUZSV010162773.1, from coordinate 3,166 downwards.
CAAACTGATATTTAGTAGGTCACACTGTTGCAAACAATAACATGTTCAGTTGCTTCCTTCAATAAGGCCTGTGTGTGTTTCTCTTACTTGCGCTGATCGTCCCCTTGATCAGCAGAAGAAATGGCCAGACACTCGTCCATGTGGCCGTGGAAGAGACGCAGCACGTATCCTCCAGTCAGATAACCTGGGGAAAGAATACAAAGTCTTAATATCTCTTGAAATATGTCCCAAAAGAGTGTGTAAATATATTTTCTGTGTTTAATGGAGAACATCGTTAATACACACAAAATAAAAAGGTTCTTTCACCTTCAACTAGTTCACAGCCGCTGGAGACCGGGTTCACGTTCCACAGTGTTTGCATGAAGGAGGCGTCCACCATGAGATCTCCACTCGCATAGGACAGATGCTGCAAACAAAAGCAAAAATTAGAATTTTCTTCAAGACCACACATGAGACAAATGAATGAAATGGTTCACAAAAACACCCTGAGAAAGCCAGAAGCCCTTTTGGTAGGATGTAAAGCCAGGAACTCCCCTCACACCCTGAACAGAACCTGAAGTGTCACTGCCAGAGTTCTGTAAAGGTTGTAACCATATCGGCATTCCTCAGGTCTAGAGGTTAGACCAGGGGTTTTGTGAGGTTAACATTAAACCCTGCATGAGAAAATCTGCTAAAAATTGACCCACACACATACCAGGTATCTTTCAGACGACACACTGACCAGGATGACGTCATCACCCACCCTGACCTTTTCACCTTCTGACCTCTGTTTTGAAGCCGGATGGAGCGTCCACCAACACGCCTCACCTACAACGAAGAGCAAGTGAAAGCTGTCAGGATTTACGTTCACTATGGCTGCTTACAATCAACTCTCAAAACTGCACAGAACCTGTCGAGTCCTCCTGTAAGCCGACATCAAAGGCCAGCTTATCGGTGAGGGACCGAGACGTGGTCAAACAGCTCAGATACTGCAACACACAACGATGGTCAGCAATATATATATTTAATCCAGTACCGAGAATGGATCAGCTGATGTAAAACCTTCGGCAGCTCACCATGCCAGAGTGTGTGTGCCTGAGCAGGATCGCATGGCCATACAGCAGTGTTCGATGGCCTCCTCCTTGTGATGACTTGTAATGACAAGGAGCGTTATTACAACCCAGCAAGACATTTTCTATGTAAATAATGACGTGGTGGAAAACAAAGACAGTATCGACAGTACAGTAAGATAGGAAAACAGAAAACATACCCATTTATCCAAATCCACATCCTAATGAATAAAGCATAGAGAGATCACAGTCCAACAATGTAAGACATCAGCTGTATTTATAGCAGTAAATAGGATTACGGGGTAATGTAATTCCATTTCCACATCTAATATGGTGGAGCCTATCATAAACTAGTGAACGCTCAAAGGGATCCTCCTAAAAACAGTACACACTGATGCATTAGTGTATTTAAATCTTATTTCACCACCTCACTGGTGTGTGAGAGCATCTCCTGGAGAGCCCGTACAGACAGCGACTGCTCCAGGATAAACACGCAGATAGCCAGATCAGGTGGCACATTCTGAGCAGAAGAAAGTGAATACATATTTAAACCAAAACTTTTAATAAGAGAACTACCTATATAAACTTGCCCCATCTGATTTGAGGCATACAAGGTGCTACCTGAGCATTAGAGGTAGTCTCCAGAAAGCACAGACGATTTCCAAACCCCTCACAGGACAAGCAGAGCTTAATCTGCTCCTTCAGTATGGTCGCTGTACACTGCAGCACAACCTGATCCTCCTACACACACACACACACAGCAAAAACAAAGCATTAAAGAAGCATTGAGTTGAACCCAAAAGTCCAACAGTAATTAGATATATTTTTCTCTAGTGGATCAAATGTAAAGATGCCCAGGAAACTGTTTCATGTTCCCAACGTTTCAATATATTAAAGCTAAGATATTGTTTAAGTTTATTCCTGTCATTATATATATATATATTTCTTTATGTTACTTAAGACAATCAGCTAGCATTTCATTTGAACAACGGCGCCTAATTTGACATTAACGTGTAAAATCAGTCCTGTGGTTTCCAGGGTAGTCATGTTAAAAGTTTAATATTTTAAACCCATTAGAGTACTTTTAGTATGTTAATTATATATTACGTCATATACAATAGATGTTTCGTTCGATTTTAAAACGCAGTTTAGACATTTCCTCATGATTTCACGACACCGTTGGTTCACCCCTTGCACTGTCATGCGTTTATTTTTTATGTGCGAAAGTCGTACTGTTATTGAACATGTTAAGGGCCAGAATAATTTGTGAATGTACTGGAATTGAAATGAAATTGTGATTTGTTGTTTAATGTCGTCTGTTTATTGCTTTATAACGTAGCGGTATTGAGAGTTAGCAAGCCGCCTGGCTGAGAAATAAATAAAAAACTGAAGCAAACTGTGACTCAGAATGTACCTTAAACTACCAAACGTTGAAAACCAAGTACCAAGCTAGTTTGTTTCATATAGTTATATATTTCAAATTATAAATCCATTAGTTATAGTCTATTAGTCGTGTATACGCTTTCTAGCCACTTACCTTAGTGAACTGTGTCGGTTATGGTTTAACCGTTACAATTTTCGCGCTCAAATTTTTTGAACTGGGCGCGAGCCCACCCATCCAATCCATCCAGGTGGTACTATGGAGTGTGAATAATGACAGACTTTTTTATTGCTTGTTTCGCGGATCCGCCGACGATCATATTTGAAGAATACAAAAAGCATATTTCTTTTTATATTTCTCTGATCCGCCGAGGCACCAGTGGTTAAATTTTAACAAAAATAAATAAATTTTCAAAAATGGTATCTTTTTCCACCGGAGGGCCAACGGTATTGTTCTGTACAATACATTCCCCCCAGATTCACTTTAATTGTATTGTAGGTTAAATACATTTTATTTATTTTATCTCTTCCTCCTTCCTTGTATTGATTTCACATTGTCCTCATAAATTAAAAAGTGCTGAAAAGTAACGATTTATTTTTTATTCTTTCTCTCCCTCCTCAGTAGATTCTTAAGTAGGGACATCCTAGGAGCAAACAATTTAAAAAGTCTGGCCTGAGTTAATTAATGCAGACTTAATTTATAGAGGATTAAACAAACGTACAAACTGGAGTAAAGA
>JAUZSV010162669.1:0-13232 GCA_034780495.1 Parotocinclus cesarpintoi | reverse complement strand
TGTGTGTGTGTGTGTGTGTGTGTGTGTGTGTGTGTGTGTGTGTGTGTGTGTGTGTGTGTGTGTGTGTGTGTTGTAGGCATATGGACACCTGAACCCTATACCTTAATCGTAACAACAACATTTGGTGTCGAAAAATCAAAAGACAAATACGTAACGGTGACACCAACGATTATAATTAGCACTAATTTCTAATACTCTCAAACCTAGAATTATAGAATATAGCCAGGATTTTAATACGGAAAAAAGCCCTTCATCTGTAATTCGTAAGTAATAGGTATTACCCAGTTATTGCAGTTTATCCTACTCCGTGTGGTATTGTGTAGCCTATGATGCGGATTGGGACGTGGCCTCTGGCTGGTGCATCCTTTGTGCATGTGTGGCGTCCCTTTAGGGACCGGAGAATCGAGCGCACATAGAAGTGAGGTGAACCAGCTGAAGGAGGTCGGGATTCTTACATGTAAACTTCCCTAAAATATGTGTGTGCTATAAGTAATACGTAAGTCACTTGTTAAGATGTTTTAAAGCTCACTGCTGCTTCTTAAAGTGACATTTAGCTGACTTCGCACCTGGAGAAAGTTTACTCGAATAGTCTACCTGAGATCTTCAGTAGCCTAATTAGATAACCTGTTGGTAAGAGAGAGAGAGAAGCTTTGTTAGGTTTGGCAGCTGTATTGGGGGGACAATAAGGGAACTTCGCTCTGGTGGAATGTGGTAGAAGGACTTGGTAAAAGCAGAAGGTGAAGCAGAAGGTGAAGCAGAAGGTGAAGCGGGAGTGCATGGCCGGTTGAGACGCTGAGAGCTCCGCGCGCGCTCGGCCCGCACTGAGCCGTACATGGAGGAGTTCAGCGGCAGCAGCTAAGCATGGACGTGGTCGATGAAACGGAAGCCTTACAGAGGTTCTTTGAAGGTAAACCACAAAACTTTATTCATCATAAACTTTATTAAGGAGTGTAAAAATGGCACGAAATAAATGACTGGAAGTGACTGAGTTGAAACGAAACTACGCCTGATATAAGTGACTGCCTCAGCGTATAGTAGACTACTGTCGACTGTTGAAACTATAAATTACTCAATTAAAATTAAGCTGATTGTTTCGTGCTTATATATTTTTCTTTCAATGCCTGTGTAGTAGGTTCAACGTTTTCAGTTCGTTGAATTTTTTTTAAGCTGGTGATGGTGTTGTTAAAGCTACTAATAATGTTTACAGCTGGTGATGGTGTCATTGAAGTTACTAAGTTACAAAATATGTTTGGATCTGGCTATTATTACAGAATGTAGAATATAAAAGAGTGTTTGGAGCTGGTAAAGGTGTTATTAAAGTTACTAAGATGCATGCTTAGATTTTGGTATAGTTACTGAAAGTACAAATAATGTTAGGAGCTGGTAAGGGTAAAGGTAAATGTAATGTTTAGACTTGATCATAGTGCTACTGAAGTTGTAAAGGATGTTTAAAGCTGATGGTGGTACTTTAAGTTATTCAGGATGTTCTGAACTGGTGATGGCGTTATTGACATTTCTAATGGTGTTTAAAGCTAGTCACGGTCGTTTCATGGTGTTATTGAAGGTACAAAATATGTTTAGAGCTGGTGATTTTGTTATTAAGGAGGTTTGGTGCTGGTGAGGATATTTGAGTTTACACTGTTGTTTAGTTGGACATGATGTTTAGAGCTGGTGATCACAGTTTTATGAAGGATGTTTGGAGTTAGTCAGGTTGCTTGTAGCTAATAATGTTGTTACTGGAGTTACAAAGGTGGATTAGATGTGAATAAGATGTGGGAGGGCGTTTGGTGCTGGTGAGGATCATATGGGACACAGCGTTTGGGAGTTGGTCATGGGGTTCTTGAAATTACAAAGGATGTTTGAAGCAGGTGAGGATGATATGGGAGATACTTGGATGTTTGGAGATGGTGGTTTATTATAGATTATTGAATATACTAAGGAGGTTTAGAAGTTTCTAAGTATGTTTGAGTAGTGGTGAAGATGATATTGGAGTTAATAAGATTGTTTGACAGCTAAGAATGTTATATGGAAATCTGTAAGAGTGTTCAAAGTTTGATGTGCTTGCTTGGACCTGGTAAAGGTATTTGGGAGTTAAAGTGTTTGGAACTCTTTAGGCTGATATTGGGGTATGTATTAAGGGTGTTTGGAAGTTGGTGTTACTGTTTGGAGTTAATAGGGGTGTCTGGGACTGCTGAGAGTGTTATGTTAGTTGCTAAGGGTGATTGGTCTTGGTCATGGTGTTTTGGATGTCATGAAGGGATGGTGAAGGTGTTACTGGAGTTACTGAGTGAGTTTGGAATCTTTGACATCAATATGGGAGCTATTTTTGGGAGATAGTGATTTATGTTTGTTGTTTTGATTTGACACTTGTGATGGTAGAGCTGTATGATGTATCATTTTAGCATCATCATCATTACGATGTGCACATTCACAGCAGACACATCACAGCTTGTAAAATGTGAAGTAAGTACAATTTAAATCAGCTGTCATGTTGTAATTCTCTTGCTGCCGGATGTAAAGGAGGACATGCATGGTTCTCATTTTTCATGACTAATATACAAGAGAAATCTGTCTGCTTTAATTTACTCCAGAGTTTATAGCCAGCCTGGATTGGTACAGGAGTGTTATTTGAATATAATGGTGTCATGGTAATCATCAAGAGCTTTCTAATTGATAGTGAGACCTTTAGAGTGGGTAATGAGTCAGTTACCCATGTACTGTATTATACATCAGGCATCTTTGGAATGTAATTTATATCGGTACTTTAATCTTAATTTATGGACAGTATAACAAGCAAGTGGTGACAAACTGTGATGAGACTATAACATTTAATTAAATGTTTATTAGCAGGTAAGATGCACATAGAAGCTTATATAATGGGAGCTAGTGTGGTGGAAATTTAGATCCCATTTAAGTCCATCACTACAACATGTGTGGTTTATTAGGTTTAACTGATAACTGGACAATTTGATTAGCAAGTAACAATAAGATTGAAAACAAGTAAGTCTCAGTATGAGAGATGCACAAAAATGAGAATAAATGATTAAATGAACACATCAAATACAGGACTACAGGACAGGCAATTATTTACTATTCATTATTAACATTTTACAAAATTTACAGAAACAGGTACATTTAAACGATCTTAAATATTTGAGATACTGAAAAAGAGATGCAAAGTAATTAAATTTTTTTTTGTGTAATCATACAATACATTTTTATGTAGGTACATGTTATTTAAGTAATTGAGTTTGTTTTAATTTATTTATAGCAAAAATGTATCCTCAATACACCTTTGTTACACAGTGAGGAAAGGAAGATCATTTTCTAACTACGCCTTGATTAAAAAGAAACATTAGATTTTCCTTGTCCTATATTTTGCAGAACACCTTTTATTAATGCATTATCTGAAGGAGTAAATTAAAAACAGAATTATTAGATTTGTGCTTGTAGATTTTGGGTTTGCTCCTGTTCACTTCAGATCAGAAACACAAGTGCCTTTTGGTAAATCTTACAATAAAAAAGTCTTCAGAAGGAAGCAAACATTTTTTTGTTATTATCTGTATTTTCCATGGATATACACTCCCATTCAAAATCAGACAAATCTTTCCAGAGTAATTATTAGATTACTTAGAATTAATATATCTAGTTAAGATATCTGGTAAATATTTCCTATATTTTTCCCACATAGCTATTAGAATGTGTTTTTCCCAGTATTATGAAGCCATATGTAAGGGTGCTAACAGGAGTTGAGGAAGGTGTTTTGGAGTTCATGAGTACATCTGGTTGTTGGTGAGGTTGTTCAGGTGCAGGGGGGGGGTTGTACGGCATTAGAAAGGGATATTGGTATTATTGAAGGCTTTAAAATACAATATTACTGGGGTCATTTATAAGGTAGTGAGGTTTGTGGAATGTGATAATGGTATTTGGTAGCTGGTGAAGCTGTTGGGGTATAAGGATTGTATTTGGCTATTGTCTGGTGTTTGTTTAAGTTAACGTAGCCTGGAAGTTGTTAATAAAGTTTAAGAACTAGTGATGTTTGAAGTTCAGGAGCATGTGTGGGAGTTGCGTAGTGTGGCAGGTCAGGCCAGTTAATGAAGTTGATTTGGGGTTTAGAGTTTGTGGTAGTAGTAGAAGAATTAGTGCTGCTTTTTGGGAAATTATTTTTGGGAAGTGGTGATGGTGATTTGCGAGATAAAGGGATTTGTGTATTTTGTTTTGTTTGTTAATTTGATTTATCCAACATTGGCCATTTTATCATGCCACTCGCAAGGTTATATCTAGACACTAGGACTAGTCACATATAAACACTCATGTCAATGCCAGTTTAGTGTAATCAGTTAACTAGGGCTGGATCCGAATATTCGGGTATCCGGGCATTCGTTTGTTGAGTAGACATTCTCATACATTTTTTCTCCTTACCTCTATGATGATGATGTGTTTAACAGCTGCTGTATTACTGCTTTGTACATAGAGATGGCGCTGTTACATTGAATGAATGTAAAACAGTAGAAGAAGTAGATGTTTTCACACTGGATGATATTCTGTTATGATAACTTGATCTAACTAATTAAATGGCCTGTTCTTGATTGTCATACCTTTGTTTATAAGTAACTCAAGTAACTTATAAGTATGTAACTCATAAGTAACTTATGTGCTTCTAAGGGATTAAAATAGCTCAAACTCCCAGTTAGGAAAACACAATGAAAAAAATGCTTTATGGGGGATTCGAACCAGCCACCTCTTGTGAGTGAGCGCATATAAGCCCATCAGCATTTCACCATCAGGTACACTATATATTATATTCCAATATCATATATGTAACAAGCGCTAGCATCAATATCAAGACAATTTTCACACAACAGGGAGATGGGCTACTGCGTGGCTGATTTGCCTTACGAAAATGTTCGTAGCTTTGATTTAAAAAAAAAATAACAAAAAAAGAGTCTTTGAAAATTCACTACCAATCACCAATGAGTCTCCAGCCCTGCAATTAACCTAACATGCATGTTTTTGAACTGTGGTAGGAAACCATAGTAAACCCAAACTGACACAAAGAGGACATGCAGATTCCACACAGAAATCACCAAGGCTGCTCCACCCAGGACCTTCTTGCTGTGAGGGAGCAGTGCTAGCCACCGAACCACTGTGCAGTTGTGTGAGTTAGTGAGAGCGTTAATTGACTTAGTGCATTAGAAGAAATCGATTTAAATAAATATATAAAATAACTATTTTCAGCAACACTGTGTGTCACAATAACTGACAGCAATGTATTTTAATTTGCCTCTTAACTTTCCTCTGTCAACATGAATTTCACATGTGAATCGTTCCATCCAGTGCTCTAGATTCTCTCTTCAGTTCGGTTTAGTTGGATTTAATTCATGTATCTTGCCATTTTGTGGTTGTTAAACATTTATTTATTTGCATAGATTTGAATGTTTGTATCTGTGCTGTTGAAATATGTTGGGCACAATCCACAGTGGCTTTCTAGCCAAGTTAATCTGCATTTCCTTTAAAACTTGATACTTAGTGTAGCCCACAATACAATACCGCACAATTTTCCAGAGCATTTTCAGGACAGCACCTACAATATTACTTATGCATCATTGTACTTAACATTTGTTTTTGTACCTTTCCTCGTGTCTAGTGTTTGTTGAAGAAATCTCTATGTACTATCCAACTACATAACCCAAGTTCCAATAGCACTAAGCAAATTGAGGGTGATTAGTGCATTTATACTGCAGTAAAACAACTAATTTAGTACATGCTTACATTTAATTTTTCACATCATACTTTTGTAAAAACAATATTTTACAGATTAAATTTATTTAATATGTTTAGTGATATTATTGCGAGATTAAGATAATTAACCATATATGCATTTTATTACTCAACATTTTACTAGTACTGAAGCTCCTATACTACTTTTAAAGGATTATAGAAAAATAATCACTGTAAGTACTGTATACTCAGTAGTGATTACTTTTATAAATACTCAGAAGTACTGTGTTAAACAAATTTATCTTCCTTCTCGTTAATGCTTAATCACTCTCTCCTCTGCGATAGCCTCAATTTCTTTAACTAGAAGGAAGCCTCCACAATATTGAGTTTCTATATACTGAATTACAGAGATTGGGCAGTCTCATTTTTTTTGGATGAGGAGAAGGATTCATGATAGGCTTCTGGGAAGATTTGGAGTAATCCCTGATGTAAGTTAAAAGTACAGGTGATGGTGTGACGGCGTGTTTATTTAATGGTGGTCTAGTGTAAACACAGTTGACAGGCTCTGGCATTGCGGTTTCACAGCTGTCAAGTGGTGCTCTTGACTTTAAAGGAATTCTTTGTATTTACATTCCTCCATGGGGAGTGAGTCAGATGCACTGGCTCTGGGCTCCACTACAGTTCTGGAGATTTGTATAACAACAGTACATTATATATTGTAACATATAAGCTGCCCAAGGTGGTTCCTTTTTGAGTCTCAGTAATTTCAAGATTTCTTGCTCATCACACTTGGGGAGACTTTCCTTGTCACTGTCAACCCATATATGTTGACATTGTCATTAATTTACTTAAATGGTTATTACCAGGACAAACAAATAGGTTGTCATCTTCTGCCACACTGGGGAAAAGTTTTTGCCACTATGCTAGTGTGTCACATCAAATTTTAAAAGTTGATATGTTCTTCTAGCTTTTGTAACTCTTGGCAGTATACAGCATATTAAATGTAAACATTTAGAACCTTTATTTAGTATTCATAGTGGTATTGGTAGTGGTATTAATAGTAGTATTCATAGAACACTGGTAGCTATTTTAAAGCCATTTCACTGAATTTGTGTAAGAATGTGCCTATGTGTGGTGTGTTTGTGTGTTTATGTGTATGTATGTGTTTAGGAAAGTGGACACTGTTGTTGAAAAGAGCTCAGGACAGCCATTGTAGTGTTCTAGTAGACAAAGGACAAAAGATGGGGTGAAAAGCTGTTTGTTGATAAAAACTGATGTGACCACCAGCTGAAAGAGTCATTTTACTCTGTGTGAGTCCACTGGATGAATTTATTTTTTGCACTGTTGCTGATTACTTCTGAATACATTAACACATTTAAAACATTTTTAATAATCAAATACAATTTAGTCCATTGCTCATAAAGATGAAATAAGAAATATTTGGTTAATTAAGGTAAGCTTAAATATTCAACTGTTCTTTACAATATTTTTTTCTAGAAGGATTTTAGAAGCATTAAGATCTAGTAAGAAATCTTTTAAGCAGTTTGGTTGGGATTATGGAGATTTGAAGTTGCATGACAATGGCTAATATGATCATCACTACTGTTTTGCAAATAATGATGATCATAATAGGAAACTTAATAGTTTATTTCACTTATTCATTCAATACTAGCAGTTCCAATCAAAGTTGGATTGAGGTGGTTAGCACTGCCCCTTACACCTTCAAGATCCCCATTTCAACCCCAACCCTGGGCTCTGCATGGAGAAGCGCCCTGACTACTACACTGCTCACAAAAATGAGGGGATATTTCATCATTCATAATTTTTGTGAGCAGTTTACGTTCCAATAAATTAAGTGTGTGTTTAAAAAAAATCCAAGTATGCAACATGCAGCCAAACACCTATCAAAGCATCTAAAATGGAGAGCTTGTAATTTAACAGAAAGTACAATTATATCAAGTGAATTCACTTAAGTTAAGTTAAGGTCACTGTTTCGGTGTGGTCTGAGTTTAATTATTTGAGACATCATGATCATGATTAAAATCAAATTAAATCTACATTCACGCAGCACCAGCTCAGTTATGCAAAAAAAAATGTATTAGTAATGAAACAAAACCTCTAAAAGTATGTTGTCCAAAAACTGCTCACAATTTTGTACTTTGTGAATGTGTATACCTTGTAATTGCTGAAATTGTATATTCAACCATTTCAATTATTTATTTTTAAGGCTTAAACAGGCTTAAACAGGTTTTAATGTAGTGATTTCATATCAATATATACAGTATATATACAAACACACACATCTGGGTCAAACATTGAATTGCAAAACAGTAGCTTTCAACACTAATGTTCTCGTTTAAAGCAAATTAATTGATTTAAGACACAATCTTTCCCTTTAATTTCCTGAAATATTTAAGTATTGTGGGTAAACTTGCAGACACCTTTTTACCGAAGGAAGCCTCTGTGTTCTTTTACTCAGTGGTAATGTTTTGCATCAAACAGATGACAAGGCCAAAACATGAGCAAGATGGTCTTTGCAGAGCATTGTTTTGTTAAAAAAATAAAGTGCTCGTTCATTTTTAGGAAACAACTACTCAGTTGAGGAAAGCAAGGCTTTTAGCAATAATTTCCTGCACTCCAAAGTGTTAATTGACTTTTCACAAGTGAAACAGCTACTAACACCAGTATCTGAAAAGGCTTCCCACACATGGAAGCTCTGCCTTCATGCTTAATGGTAGAGATGCATTTACTGTTGTATTTCTCACCAGATCCTTGAAAGATAACTTTCTGGGCCATCACCATACAAATAAAATCACTGTTCATTAGTTTACTTTGCTGAACCACTCTGAATCACACTTTCCATCATTTGTAAGAAACTTTATTCTGTCATCGATACTCACAAGAAGATATACAAAAAACAGGGAGTTGCATTATTTACTTAAGCTTTAAAACCTGTGTAACATGAACCCATTTTCATAAAAACTACATTCCATGCATACCTCAGTGACCTATGAGAAACAGAATTAGGTGAGAGTAATGTTTTTTTCCTGTCCACTTGGGATTTGCAGTCTTTCCCTTGTTCAGACACCATTAGAGTGACAGTGTGCAGACAATGTGAGAGAGATAGATAACAGACTTATAGAGACACTCATACATAGACATGCACATACACACAAAGAGGCACACAGAAAAATACACACATTCTAGGATGGTAACGAGTCACAAGCATGTGCATTAATATATGAAAACTGCACATGCTCATTAACAATCTTAATTAGAAGAACACAGTAGAATGAAACACTTGGCAATGCGCATTTCTAGCATACATGTAGAGACAAACATGCAATAGGAGTATCAAATGATAGCTTAGCAGATCAGTCAATAGTGTAGTGTGGGAGTTTATGTTTTGGACAGGGGCCCATATGTGTGCTTTATATCACTGTTTAAGTAAGTCTGGAGAGTCTCTGCTCGTCAACACTTTGCTAGGAACCCAACAAGACTGTTTGTCCTTCACAAAGAGGCTTAGGAGGAGGTTTTCACTGACTTCATTTTCAAGAATTCTAAAATAACAATCTTGCCAGGGGCAGGGTCAATTGGGTTGGTAATTCTACAGCCAAAGTTGGAGCTGGCCTTGACAAAAATGATGTAGACATAAGTTTTTTAATGCAAAACTCTACTTGAGAAAGTGTAAAAACAGGGATAAATCTGAATTTAATCAACACCTAAGTCTTTAAACATCATTAATACTAATTTCATTGGAATTGCACAACAATGACCATGCAGATATATAATTTTTATCACTGTAAAGCAGTTTGTTAAACTGAAGTCCATTGTTACCAACCCCTAGGACAGTCATATTTTCATTGTAATAGTTTTATTGTACAGTTCACACAGGTTGCAGCACTAAATAATTGTAGCATCAGTTGTTCAAACTTCGATATGTGTGCGAAACACATTAACAGCCATCATTTTGAGTAAATGCTCTTTTATTAAAATGAAAGTAGGGCGACACAGAGTCCAAATGCTACACGTTCAGAAGGGTATTGAAGGGTATTGCAACACTGACTTCTCAACATTACCATACATACTCCTATGAAAGCTTTAAGATTATTCTGAGCATCTGATGGACAACCATTTTTAAAGATACTCTTGCAGTCAGCAGTGTAAAACCAGATCAGCTGGATTTAATAAAGACGTTGGGAAAATTTGAGAAATGTAGCTTGACTTGTTGAAATGATGGAGTGTCTGTTTGATGAGGTTTGTGCAGAACATTCTTGGTCATCCACAAGCACAATCACACTGAAAACTTTCTGCTCAGTGCACAAGTACATCCAGTGATGGGCAGTTTACCACCTTTTAACTGAACACATGTAAAGAATCAGCATTATGTAAACATTGCTTTTCTACAATCATTCTAGTCCTTGGTTACTTTACAGTATCATTGCTAACGTACTGTTAAGTTATTTAATACAAAAGCTCACACTTTATACAATATGTAATAATTTACTATTATATACTGTACAAACCTAATTGCAGATATATGAACACCATTGAAAAGGTTATAACATATATTTCAGTATGTCAAAGAATGCAAGTGAAAGAAATGCTGGTGTATGAGAGTCATTTTCCTAAAGGAGGAGAAATGGATGAACTTCCTATGAGAAGGATGCTGTCACATCAGTCTGGCAATATGTGGGTTTTAGCTGAACATATGTGAAGGAAGCACAAGACGTGAACGTGTGGAAGATTCAATTACAGAGAATACATTGCAATGGACAGTGCTTAAAAACACTCCAAACAGTTTATGTAGAATCAGGTTCTAGATGGTAATTGGGCAATATGGTAATTATATGATCATCAGAAAAATTCATGTGGTAAGAGCTATGTGGTTATTCATAACCAAAATTAGAGCACAGCAGTGTTGTTTATAGTGATAATCATTTTTCTAAATGTCATGATGCGTTTATAGTAATTTGGTGTTTACATATTGCTGCTTAAGTTGAGGTAAAGTGTCCATTATATAACAATATATGGGCCTATAAATTATTGTAAGTCACGTTATTAAATATAATTCGACTATATGTTGAATATATTTAGTTGTCAAGCAAATTAAAAACAGTAATTGTTTTATGTTTTAATAAAATGTAAGGTTTAAGAGTTTTTCACAAGTATCTCTCTGTTTTCACCCCAACATACGGCTAACTGCTTTACACTTGATTAGCACCTGAATATTTTTTAGCAAGTTGCATTCTGGTACTTTGAGTATAGTCCTCACCGTTTCCTAAACAGCAGTGAGTTAAAACAGATGTGTTTGCATTTGGTTTCCTTAAAGGGACATTATAGTCTGAGATTGCAAAACACATTTTTTTGAATACAATAGTTAATTCCACAGTATCGAACAAGAAATTAACACCTGAATCATAAAGTACATTACATATAGCATCATAGCTTCCCATGTTAACCCTGCTTATCCCGGTCAGGTCGCAGTGGAGCGTCTGGAGCCTTATCAGGAGATCTCATGTTGCAGGCAGAGGCAGATGCTGGACAGGGCACCAGTTAAACATATAGTTCCACAAACTCACCACTGGCTTTTCCCCTTGCAAGCCCTACCCAGGATTTAAAACCAGGCGCTGAGTAACTGCCGTTTCCACCAGCTGGTTCTTAACTACTGAGCCACTGGAGCTGCTACATTACAGATATCTCAACATAAACATATTAAACAAGTTTAGCGTAAAGCTTTTCATGTAAATGGCATAGTTTACACTGACCTTTACCTTATCTCAATAAGTTACAGCGTTGTTGAAGGGAAGGTTAGAACATGGTGTGGGAAGGATTTGGCTGTGGCACCCATTCTAGCTCAAGTAACTGTGTGTTGCTGTTACTGAAATGCATTGTTCTTGACTAATAAGGCATTAAACTTGATTACAAAACAGAGGTTTGACTACAGGTCAAGATTTTTAGACTTTCTGTGTTGACTGTTTATTTTAAATGTAAATATAGCATGGTGATGAACATCACAAACATGCTGCAACCCTGATGGGATGAAATTAATGATTAAATGCTTGTCTACTATTTGCACTGGATTTTAACTGAGTAGATTTGTTTCATGGAACCACAATGTTCAGATTTTTGATTTCTAATGAATCTCATGAACATACAGTGGGTATGGAAAGTATTCAGACCCCTTTAATTTTATCACTCTTTGCTTCATTTTAGCCATTTGTTAATTTGAAAAAGTCAATTTTATTTCTCATTAATGTACACTCAGCATCGCATCTTGACAGAAAAATCAGACATGTAAACTTGTTTGCAAATTTATTAAAGAAGAAAAACTGACAAATCACATGGTCATAAGTATTTAGACCCTTTGACCCTTTACCCTTTAGTAGAAGCACCCTTTTGAGCTAGTACAGCCATGAATCTTCTTGGGAATGATGCAAGTTTTTCATACCTTGATTTGGAGATTCTCTGCTATTCTACCCTGCAGATCCTCTCCAGTTCCATCAGGTTGGATGGTGAATGTTGGTAAACAGCCATTTTCAGGTCTCTCGGCAGATGCTCAATTGGATTTAGGTCAGGGCTCTGGCTGGACCAGTCAAGAATGGTCACAGAGCTGTTCCGAAGCCACTCCTTTTGTTATTTTAGCTGTGCTTAGGATCATTGTCTTGTTGGAAGGTGAACCTTCGGCCCAGTCTGAGGTTTTTCTCCAGGATATGTCTGTACTTGGCTGCATTTATCTTTCCTTTAATTGCAACCAGTCGTCCTGTGCCTGCAGCTGACAAAAACCCCTATAACATGATGCTGCCACCACCATGTTTCATTGTTGGGATTGTATAGGGCAGGTGATGAGCAGTGACTGGTTTTATCCACACATTCTGCTCAGAATTAACGCCAAAAAGTTCAATATTTCTCTCATCAGACCAGAGAATCTTATTTTTTATAGTCTGGGAGTCTTTCATGTGTTTTTGGCAAACCCTATGCAGGCTTTATGTCTTGCACTGAGGAGAGGCTTCTGCCGGGCAACTCTGCCATAAACTCCTGACTGGTGGATGGCTGCAGTGATAATTGACCTTGTAAAACTTTCTCTCTACTGCATCTCTGAAGCTCAGCCACAGTGATCTTTGGTGTCTTCTTTACCTCTCTCACCAAGGCTTTTCTCATACGATTGCTCAGTTTGGCTGGACAGCCAGGTCTGGTCGTCCCAAACTTCTTCCTATAAAGGATTATGGAGGCCACTGTGCTCTTGGGAACCTTGAGAGCTGCAAAAAAAGTGTGTAACCTTGGAAATATCTTTGCCTTTCCACAATTCTGTCTCTGAGCTCCTTGGGCAGTTCCATTTACTTCATGATTCTCATTTGCTTTGACATGCACTGTGAGCTGTTAGGTCTTATATAGACAGGTGTGTGCCTTTCCTAATCAAGTCCAATCAGTTTAATTAAACATAGCTGGACTCCATTGAAGGAGTAGAACCATCTCAAGAAGGATAAGAAGAAATTGACAGCTTGTGAGTT
>JAUZSV010162562.1:0-13232 GCA_034780495.1 Parotocinclus cesarpintoi | reverse complement strand
AGGATGCACCTGAGCTCAATTTTGAGCTTCATGGCGAAGGCTGTGAATACTTACGTAAATGTGATTTCTTAGTTTTTCATTTTTAATACATTTTCAGAACTCTCAAAAAAAGTTTTTTCACATGGTCATAATGGGGTATTTTGTGTAGAATTTTGAGGAAAGAGAATTTAATCAACAATACAATTCACAATTTGGAATACGGCTGTAACGTAACAAAATGTGGAAAAAGTGAAGCGCGGTTACACGGATGCACGGTATATGGCCCTCACAAGGTCCAACAATCATGAACTGAAAGATGGCAGCCATCTTTCCCTAACTATTGTAGCTAGAGGGTAACTCATAAAACTACTCAAAAGGCGTTCATTCAAAACATCCAGCAAAGTCAGAAGCCCATTTTGTGCTTTCCTAGGTACAGATTAACACCTGATAACAGGCTTAACTGCCCATTTTGTATTTCTTGCCCCATTTAACAAAATGCCCTAAATGGTTCATCCATTAGAGAAACTGCAGTAGAGGCAGAAACAATCTATTAAATGTAAAACTGAAGAGAAACTGGTCGAGGGAAAGCAGGGAAGACTGTGGAGCACACAATTTGTACCAGTTGTTTAAATAATAATAAAATAATTAAAAAAAACACTTGGGAACAGGTAGAATGAGAGCAATCTGTGGGAAGTGATGAATAGAAAAATCACTAATAGATTTTATCTTCTTTTAAGGAATGTTACTCAATAATGACATGGGTATCTAAATCACTAGTATTTTTAAGGAGGTTTAGTTTGGGCACACAAACTTTGTCCATTACCACAGAGTTATAGGTCTAAACCTGATCATTAATACTGAATGTCAAATCTACTTAGGGCACCATGAAATCCATTTTACTGAATCTCAAGTTTTTCCATTTTTCATTGCATGTGGTTCATATTTGATACATTTACATTTACAGCACTTAGCAGACGATCTTAGATAGATCAACATAAAACTGATACAACCTTACAATCCAAGAAATTGTGGGCTAAAGGCTCAATGACCCAACAGTGGCAACTTGGCAGAGGTTCAATTTGAACTTAGTAGTTAGTCCAGTACCTTAACTGCAAGGCTTCCACAGTTTCACATTAATCTAACTGGTTACTTATCTTACAATCCAAGCAATAGTGGGTTAAGGGCCTTGCTCAAGGATCCAACTGTGGCAGCTTGGCAGAGGTGGGATTTCCAGTAACTTAACCACTAGGCTACCACAGTCTCAGGTCAGTAGATTCTGGAACATGAACTAGAAGTATCCGTATGGATTTACTCTATGTACTCAGGTTCCCTTCCACATTCCGAAGACATTAATTTTAAGTTAATTGGTGCACTTTGTGCGCAAGTGTGGGTATAAGTGTATGAGGGTGTGCCCCACGTTAGAATGGCACCCTGTCTAAGTATGACCTCTGACCCTTAAAGACAAATTTTAAATTAATCCCATCCCTTACTATTGTCTAGGATTAAGATGGCCGAATGGAAAAGGGGTTGGATTGGATTTATTTGTTTATGTTGCAAGGTTACATCTTATTGAGTTAAGACACACATTTGCCTGTGATGTAATCATTGATTACCATCACCTTTGAGCTGTCTGTTCTGTCAATGAAAACAGTGTTCGCGTTCATCACGGACTTTAAGTGAAGAGCTCCTGGCGCAAAGAGACGGAATTGAATGTGTATGGATGATCTCGCACAAAATATCCCCTCATTTTGTGAGCAGTGTAGTTTAAACAGGAGGATGTGATTAAGGATCTGTGAGACAGGTAAAAAGAATCAATATTCAATTAAATTCAATTTCTATAGCGCTTTTTACAATGATGCATTGTCTCAAAGCAGCTTTACAATCTTATATTAGCTTAAAAGGCCAATCCCAAGTTGAGCAAGCCTAGGGTGACAGTGGAAAGGAAAAACTCCCTAAAAGTGGTAGGACGAAACCTCAGGAGAAACCAAGACTCAACAGGGGACCCATCCTCCATGGGTGGCCTAGATGTAAATTGAATAAATACTTAAAAGTATATTAAATTATAGCAAAATTAGGTAAATCATTTAAAACAATAACAAATTAATAATAAAGTTTAAATTAGTAATAAAATAAATAAACTAAATTATAAAACAACTAGATTATAAAATGAGTCCTTAGTGGGCCGTCCTTGGAGGCACATCGTCTCCTAATGTCCAACCGATGGAGGGAGTCAATACACTGGCAAATGTGTTGAGCATGAGAAAGTCAGAGTTAAAAAGACTTCAAAATGTCAAAATTCTAACACTTTGAAATGAATTATGATAATAAAAGGGCCATAAAACTAAGGTGTTAATGAGAACACATTTGAAGTGTATTTAGGTAAGTTTCAGGCAGAGCAGATGTGTTCAGTTTGAGCAGATCAATAGCAGAAATGTTGGCAGCAAGACCTTAGACATTAGTCCACTGTTCATGTGTTCAGTGTAACTGTTCATCAGTTATAACAGTCATTTCTATTGCACATCATTTCATCATTTAAAAAAAGTACAAATGGAAACGTAAAACACTTTTGGTTTTGACCAGGACTTGTCAGTACACTGGATCTTTAATATGAATATATCTGAATGGAACATGAACAAATGGTATTGTATGAACACAAACGTTGGAAATGGGAGTGTGTGCCCCATCAGCCTTTCAGTCAGAGTTTGTATTATGCACTGTTACGCAGAGCAAAAAAGATTCTTTATGAACAAGGTGAGGTCAAAACTATAATACGACCTGCTTATTTGTTCTCAGCATAAACATTACATTCAAATAACATTCTGCACATTCGCACAGTTCTATTTCTGTACCTCAGTAACTTAATGGGCGTTACATTTAAGAAGCACTTTGAATGTCAAGTTTGCTTTTCATGGGAAATAAGGGGATTTACATTTTAAGTTTTGCTTTGCAGTAAACTTGCTACTTAAAAAAAAAAATGTAATAAAAAAAACTCAAAAGTGCCAAAGCATGTACAGTACAGTGGTGTTTGTGAACATTTTTACTTTTTATGTTTCTGCCCAAGTATGCATTTCTCAGTCCTAAAGGTCTAAAAGTAGATATATAGAACCCGATCAAACAATATTATATATAGTCATTTATCTATTAAGGAAAATTATAAACATAACTGTAAGTGACATAAATATGTGAACTGTGACTCTCTGGGATTAGTAGTTAATTGTATTTTTACAGAACAGGAAATGTCTAAAGCCTGATCATCACAACACACTTGTGGAAATATACAGGGTGGGTCAAAAGTCACAGGACAAGTGGTACATCATGGACCATTGTTGAGGTTTTGTCAGCTGTATCGGTCTTCATTACGTGGCTTTTCGACCACAGTCCCAGTTTCTCTGAATTGGTTATGAGGGATGTAACAGTGCTGTGTGAAATTGGTAATTTTGAGTGTTGGTTGTTGAAGTCTGTTGCTATGATACAACAGCTGCATTCCCTGGAAACGTCGATTCCATTTTCAGTTATCTGTGATGAACAACAAAAGTGTAGAACTTTCTGGGATTATCATTTTTTAAAAACAAGCGATATTGCAAATGAGATTTTCGGAGACAATTCTGATCTTCTTTAATATAATACATGACCACCTTCCCATTTAAAAAAATTGCCCGTGATCCAATATGGTAGCTTTGAAAATGGTAGCCATGTTCCAGACATAGCCAAAACGATAGGCCCCCCTCACCCATTACTTGCTGGTGTACACGGATATGTCATGTTCCTGTTCCTCTCTGAAATAAAATGGTGTCCGGTGACCTTTAACTCACCTGTATAATGGCAAGAACAAAGAAGATTAACGACGACCTCCGAAAAGTGCGTTGATGCCCAACGAGCTTGGAAATGTTACTAAACCATCTATACAGAGTCTGGATTCCAATAATCTACCAGTCAGAGAGACAATAAGTGAAAGTGAGAAAGTGTACAAGGAATTCAAAGACCATTGTTACCCTCCACATTAGAGATCACTCCAAGAGTAAGGCATATTATAATCTGCAAGGTTCCAAAGGAACAAAATGAAACTTCTAAGCGACTAAAGAACTCTCTCGCATTTGCTAATATTCAAGTTCAAGAGTTCACCATGAGGAGAAAACTGAACAACAATGGTGTTAACAGCAGTACTGCAATTAGAAAGCCACTGTTCACCAAAATAAACATTGCTGCCAATCTGAACGTTGCAAAAGATGTTTCCTTATTCATTCCTTAACTCGCACAACAGAGGAGAAATGCTACAAAAACATGTTCTTACACAGACTCTTTCACACTTTTCTCATTCAGCTGCAGTCCATACCAAACCAAAGTCAGCATCGAGATCCAAGAGGGCGCCTTTTGAAATTGGAATCTGCTCATTAGTTACTCGCCTTTCTTCAGTTTGCGTGATCGTCCACTAAAGCCAAAAAGCAGCCGTTCCAGAGAACACATCTTTAGTCTTGCTTAGTTATAGATCTCTGAAAGTTTCCAGTTGTTTCACAGCTTTTTGTTCTCATTAGTAACCACAACACAGTAAAATTAAACAAATATTAAGTTTAAACAAATAGTTATTTGAGGCTTGATTTCCTGCCAAATATTTATTTATAAATCCCAGTTTCCCTGGGACAGGTATCATACAAACATTCCAGGTCCATTTCTGGGCATATGAATCGCTTATGAATGAGACCGCTGGTCTCTAATCAAGCTTAAGCAGAACAGATGACGTGCCTTTTCACAAGCCTCCATGAAATTAGAGAGAAATCAGGGAAGTTTACCCATCCATATGGAGCATGCATTATGATCTATGCCATGATTATCGTGGTCTGCAAGTATCCGATTGTACAGCCTTATAATAACAGCAAGAAAAAGCAGCATTGGCACACATTTAGTTCTTGTGATAAACATTAAGACGCTCTAAGATGATGAAGTGAAATATTTCACAAGCCCACCACTGCAAATCGTTTGTCAGCTGACACTAGCAGTCCGATTTGTGCTGTCAAATAAACCAAACCAATCTGGAAGTATTTACTGTTTATATTTACTAATTAAATATGAATATGTTTTTGGGCAGGATTGGCATCCCATTTAGGGTTGTTCCTGCCCCTTGCACCCAGAGTTGTTGGGTGGGCACCTGCTGGCCTGCGATCCCATGTGGATTAAGTGGAAGATAATGCATTAATTAATGGATATGTTTTTATAATACTTCTTTATTCTTATAAATGTTCTTAATTAAAGTCTTGTGTTAGACACTGTCAGGTCAAGCGACTAAATTTTTTTTTTTTAAAGCACTGATATCAGATCAGGTATTGGCTGATTATTTATTACCATTTACCCTATGGCACTTGCATTTAGCTCTGGCTCTTTGCATTCTTCCTTATACTTCTTACTAATGGAAACAGTATTCCATCAATGTCATACTTCATGTCACTGCTGGCTCCATAATGGCTAGGATTACATTCTGCTTCACTTATAAATCACTTCGGGTTTGGACGAGAAAGCATCTGCTAAAAGAATGCAAATGTAATGTAAATATATTCTTTAATGTAATGTGTCACAGGTTAGTTAAAAGACCTCTAGCCATGACTGGTAAGTCAAATAAGGCTAGAAAACAAGGTAAATTCCACTGGAAATCCCCCTATAAACGACTAAAATGAATAAATCCCAACTTTAATTCTATATCAAAACATACAAGGTAAGTTACATTCATCCAGCGTAGGGACGCAGCAGGGTCCAAGTGCATTACAGTTTCCTTTTATGACTGAATTTGAGAATGTATGTTTTAAATCAAGCTTCTCATCCTCAGTCACATTCACTTCCTTCTTTCTTAACATTCTTAGGGCTCTTGTTCTGTTTTTAGAATGCAGCAAACATGGCTCTGGATATTAGTGCACAGGCACGATTGGCCATTTCTGAGAGAGTCGAAAGTCTGAGAAAAGGTGGAGATCATCCCCTGGTGCTGCAACACCAACCGTTTTCCCGCTTTGCACTGCACTGGTATTTGGTCCAGGGTGGACTTCCAGTTGAACCCAGTAAATTCCATGATAGGTCTGGAACCTCAGTATTCCTGTCAGGATAGCAGGAATTCACAGGGTGCAGGTGAGCATGAACATTTAAACCAGAGACCACTCTATTCCAGGGATGGGCAGGGGTCATTGGACAGCGTCAAAGAATGATCCTGACTTCCAGCCTCTCCTCCATTAGACACTGTCAATCAAGTCTGCAATGCTCCACCCAGTCAGAAGGCAATTCTGTAAGTGGTATCTTAATCCACTAGCCCACTATCACTACTAACATATGATAATGAAGAAAAATAATAGAACTAGATGGTATTTGGAATGGTTTTGAACATTCCCTATATCTTCCTTATTCAGTTTACTTATTCACTATTATTAGGTAACTTTTTCTTTTATTTTAGTAATTCCATCATGAAGATGCATGTAGTCTTTTGTGTTCTATCAAAGTGGAGGCGAACTTGAGCGCTTTTCAGCGTCCATCTACTGCTCATGCTCTCTAGGAGTGTATCAAAAAACTACGCAATGACATGCGTGACCACATGAAGCACCGGTCATCTAAGACGGGTTTATGGGAAATTAAAAATGTGGTGGCAATAGGGACTCTGTGTAGGTGGTAGCTTTTTCCACTCACGTTTTCAGTGGTATCTCTGACGCATTTACCCATCTTGTGTTTTTCCCATTTAGTATAATGGCCTGTTTCACAAGACGTAATTATGGGCGTTAAACATCGCACACCTTTATACAGGAACCAGACAGAGATAACTTTACAGACACACCAAGTATTGCAGAATGAACCAATCAAACTATCTAATGTGCCTCAGCAGTTCAGTTTTTCTGATTTAGTGCATTCCTTTATGTAAATCTATCTATATGATGACACACCCAATAACAACAGGCAAACAAGTACAAACAAATTAAGCTAAAGTGCAAGAAGGATAAGATATCCCCAAGAAGCCTGACAAACCTGCTCACTCACATCCATCTGTAAATGTGATTTAATCTGTTTGAGTGCACAAACAGAAAGACTTGCTTAAACATGTCATTCATTAAGCACAACATAGCAGTTATTAAGAAAAATATTTCTGACTCGAATCTGCAATTCAAACGTGGATCACGCTGACATAACTTGCTCATATATACCAAGAGCTTTAAGAATGGCTAAAAGTAGCTCTCGAGTTTAATCAAAGGCAAACATTGTATGGTTGGATTTATTGGATTAATCTTCCAGTCAAAATGGGCAAGGTACGAAGACTTTAGTGCTATGATGCAGGTATCATTATGCATATCACTTTTGAGACTTTTTAGATTTTACTAGTTTCATATTACAACACATTTGAACATGGCTTACAAACTCCAAAAGCTAGGGGCTCATTCAAACAAGGCGTTTAAATAAAAGAGAATGTCATTAAGAAAATGCAAGACGGGAAGTGAATTCATTCAAACACAACAACAAATGAAAAACACGTTGCTTTCACGACTCAATTTATTTCTGTGTAAAACAAAGGTTGAGCTTTAAACTATGCGTTAGACTAGACTGATGCTGACACACGCTGATGACGAGAACGTGTTAGATTATAGCTGTGCTCCAAAGTGTATCAAATAGTTTCGTCCTATATAGTACATTATTATTAAGGGAGTTATTTAGGTTACAGCCATGTCTTTAGCGTTGTAGTTCTCACAGTAAGTGTGTGCAGTAAGTGTGTGCAGTATTTGTTTGCAGTATTTGTTTGCAGTATGCATGACGAAAGAAAGCAGCACAGAAAAAACTCTGAAAACACTCAGAACAATGCTAAGAATTACAATACTAAGACTACTCACTAAATATGTGGAACTAGACAAGGCAAAGCAAACTCTACTGAGAGTGCAGAACCAAACACAAGCAATTAGCTACTGCTGTTCCTTAGGGTAGAAGTCTCAATTAAAACACATTTTAGCTCAATTTTATCTGTAAGCGGCCATTTATAATTCTATAATTGGAAACAAATTGGAAATCAGAATTGGCCAAGTAAATTGCAATCGGTGTACAACTGATACAATCTTGTGGGTTTACCACCTTGCTCAAGGACCCAAAAGTAGGAGACTGGCAGGGGTGGGATATGAACATAGTCTTGTACCTTAAATGCTAAGCTACCACTGTCCCAAAACTTTTTTGTTTTGTCCTCAACATTCAAAAAAAAACTACTGAAACAGAAATTATTTATTTATTCATTCATTGGTGCATTAGTATTTAGCAAAATCATACTTTTGTTTTTATCTATAGTGTCACTTTTTAGATTTCCACATCTTGAACAAGTAACATTTGAATTGTAATTAAGTGTCTATTGATTCATCTTACATAACAGCTCTATGCTGATCAGGGTCATATTCCCTTTCACACTGATGGAACAGCTTACCACACACTCGTTTATTTATTATAAGGGCTCTTATTTCAAGCTTTAAATTTGACTGATCCTCTCACACCTCTGTACATAGATCCAAAAACAAAAATAAAAGCCCCGATTGTGAGTGCAGCCCCAGATTGCTGATCTGGAATCAAAAATCACAACAGCTAACCTTTCCCATCATCAAACACGTCCAAAAAATGTCTTACTTCAAGTAACTTGTGGTTTTGAAACTTCATAATGAATGAAAACGCTTTAAAATATGATCGCTGCTCTATCAATTGCAATGTACTTCCAGCACAAAGCTGTTTAGGAAACCAGGAAATTCAACTTGGCTGATAATATGCTCAATACTGCATTCAAAGCTCGTTTATTACTACAGCTTTGTCATCGTCCCTGCACACAATGTGCACCTTACAACCAAAGCAACTGCACAAGTCCAGCTATTCATTCCTATGACAACAAAACATGTTGAGTTCAAGCACTTTCAAACAGAAAAGACGACTTATTGACCTGACGTGTTAGAACATGACGAACTCATTTAGGAGGGCTACAAACAGGAAGAATTTGACAAAAAGATACTGTCATAAAAACATGGAATGCAGGAATTTAACAAAAATGTGTCACAAGCAACCGTATCACAGAAAAGCTGCTGTTTTACATCCTGGCTGCATGCAGGTACAAATACACACTAAACCATTTCAAATCATGGGTGTGTGATAGTGAAAAACAATACATCTTTACAATTTATTCGATATCTATAACGAGACAGGACAACACATTATTAGTCCCACAATGGGGAAATTGACAGTTTGACAGATACACAAGAAAAGCCCCCTATAAACAAATGTCTTGTTTAGGGCTGTACCGATCCGATATTCTGTATCGGTCCCATATGTGGCAAAATCGCTGGATCGGAAGAGTTTATTCCGATATCTTTCCTATCACTTTTATGCTTTACTACAATTTGGACGGCACGCTGTAAACAGAGATGTGTCACGTGAGCAATAGCTGGAACTTGAGTTAAAACTGTTAGGTAGCAGTGTGGTCATCATTTCAGCTGTGTGGAATTATTGTTATCTCAAGGATGATAAAAGTACAACAGCCGAGTGCAACGTCAGTGTTTTAAAACGTGGTGGATATCGGTATCGCCAGATATTGCCATTTGCAGTATCAATATTGGTATCGGGCATTTAAAAATGGTATCGAGCCAGCCCTAGTCTTGTTTATAAGCTACATTGTTGCGACTTATTGATAATAAAGTGCTGATCCGCGTGAAAGACCTTCACTTTTACACCTGGTTAGGCTACATGATGGGATTTCCTTATATTAGTAACCCAGGTAAACAAAGTACAGGCTCTAAATATGCCCAGATATCGTTATCGTTATATTGAAGCCTGGTTTTGAATTAATGCTGAAGATATGCTACCTTTTTCAGTGCTGAGGACTGTTGTGCTGGTGGTGCTGGTGGTGCTGGTGGATGGGGTTGCTTTAGTGGTGCTAGTTGCAGTCGTGGTGGAATTCGTCGTAACGGTTGTATTAGAGTTGATGGGTGTAGTAGTAGCAGTAAAAGTACTCGTTGTTGACATGTTTGGTCTTGTTGAGGGAGTTGTAACCGTTGGAATGACTGTTTTGGTGGAAGAAGAAACTGTGGTCGTTACCAGTTGGTTTGTTTGGTTGGTAGTCCTACTACTGCCTGTCGGTGTTGTTGTTGTTGTTGTTGTTGTTGTTGCTGCTGCTGCTGTGGTGGTGGTGGTGGTGGTTGAGGCTTCTGCTGTTGTTGTTTGTAACGGCGCTGAGGTAGTCGACGATATTAAATCCTCCGGTAAATGGTTTGGGATGCCGCTGCTTGTTTGCAACCCCACTCGTTCATCCGACGCTGCGGGCGGCTGCCAGTGGACGTCTGTGCCGTACACGCGAAGTACAGCCGTACAAACAAATAAAAGTAACTCAAACACTGGAAAAACTAACATCATGTACCGAACGCTCTTTAGCTCCCCATGAGAAACCGAAAACAGTAAATCCTTTCGCCAGAAAGCTCCGGACACCGCGCTGAACGCCTCCTGAAACCGTAACACATACGCTGAGCTCCAAAGCGACTACCGTCCCGCTCTAACTAGTGACAGTTCTGCTCTCAGCCATCTACTACTAACAGTGCGCCAACCAATCACAGAGCGCACGAGACTTTATTTTCGAGGATGGACGTGCCTGTAAACCAATCACAGTAGACAGAGGAGGGGCATTAGGAACGACTCCCTATATAAACCTTTCTGCTGCACAGTTTGTGTTCAGTTATTTGTTTGAGGTTGTTGCGAAGCAGATGAAAGAATTAAACCCTGCTTCTCCATCAAAGGGTCACCGGGGGACTCTTATGTTGGCCCCCACGCTCCCTAAAATAAACACATTTTTAAAATATGTATGGCTATGATTTTACATGCACTTATGTAACTTTTCTATTGTTTAAGCCCTGCATTAACTTGTCCCATGGTTGGGGGGAGTGCTCTGGCACCTGTCTGTAGGGAGACCAGAGCACATGAGAAAGTATACCCTGGATGGGATGCTATTTAATACTGGGTTGGCAGGGCAGTGATGGTTCTGGGAGCGCAGGGGGGTCCAGTGCACCCTGTGACAGAAAGCTTGGTCCCCTAAATCTGTTAGTGAGCACTTCTCCTTTGCCCAGATAATACATCCACCTCACAGGCATGGCATATTAGGATGCTGATTAAACAGCATGATTACTGCACAGGCGTGCCTTAAACTGTCCACAATAGGACACTGAAATGCACAGTTTACTTTTACTGTATTGGGGGGTCTGGGAAGGGGGTCTGGGGGAGCAGTCATTATCTGGTGTGACCATCATTTGGCTCACGCAGGGCAACACATCTCCTTTGCACAGAGGTGATCATGTTGTTGCTTATGGCCTGTGGAATGTTGGTCCACTCCTCTTAAATAGCTGTGTGAAGTTACTGGATATTCTCAGGAACTGGAACACGCTGTCATATACACCAATCCAGAGCAACCCAAAACACGCTCAATAGGTGATATTCACCCATGGAATAAGTGAGTATGTTGGCAATGCAAGAACTGGGATGCTTTCAGCTTCCATGAATTGTCTACAGATCCTTACAACACGGGGTCGTGCCATATCATGCTGCAACATAAGGAGATGGTCCTCAGGATCTCATTCTCTGATCTCATCCGGCATTCTTTTGAATATCTGTATAGGATTTATTTTTCGCTTTATCCTAAGCAGCAGGGTGGCTCCATGGGTAGCACCGCTTCCTCACAGAAAGAAGGTCCCGGGTTTAATTTTCAGGGTGGAGTCTGCATGTCCTCCCTGTGTCTGTGTGAGTTTACTTCGGCTTTCTCCCACAGTCCAAAGACATGCGTGTTAAGTTATTTGGTGTCTTTAAAAAGTGGCCCTTAGTGTGTCACTGTGCCCTATGATGGATTTGCCTTGCACCCAGAGTTGCCTTGTGGACACCGGTTGGCCCGCGACCCCATGTGGATTAAGCGGAAGATAATGAATTAATGAATGTTTTATGCTCACTTATCATTTGCATCATTTTCATCGAGTCTCCAGAATTGCACTGCACCACTGAGCTGTCCCGTGCATTATATATTGTAAATTAAACTATTAGTGGAATAAATCATATTACAGGAAAATAATAAATGTCTTGGTGGTGATTTTACATTTACAGCATTTAGCAAACGCCCTTATTCAGAGTGACTTACAATGATACAATCTTACAATCCAAGCACTTGTAGGTTAAGGGCCTTGCTGAAGCACTCAACTGTGGCAGCTTGGCAGAGGTGGGATTTGAATCCTGGATCTTCTGGTCCACAATCCAGCACCTTGTCCGCTAGGCTTCTATAATCCCACTACAACTGATTTGCAGTTCCAAAGCAAATCCTAACCCTCCCATTTTCCAAAAGCAGCACAACCTTTTATATACAGCATTTTGGCAATTATACATTTTGTGTTAAAGAACTGTAATTGCACTTTATGCTGATATTTCATGGTGACATGCAATGATGTGGCGCATCTGTAATGCAGTTCTATGCTGTAAAATCATTTCAAATGCTCTTGTTTAGTCTCTCAGTGCCAGAAAGGCATAACATTCTAGAAGCTAGAGAGACCTAGCTGTTTTGGTTTCAGAATTGATTTACTGAATACATTCCTACTGTTGGCCAATGCCAGCATATTTTATCTCTGTGACATCAGCAGTATAGTAACAGCTGGCATGTAGAGCACCAGAGCTTAGCGTCACAAAAGGGTGAGCACGGTCATCAGCACACCCTCATAGTACTGTTGTGAAGAGCTATGTGTTTCCTCTGCAGTAGCACCTTATAGCATTGTAGACTTATAAATTATTGTTTATAAAACAATTTGTAAATTATTTATGTTTATAAACTCACTTACTAGGTACACTTTCTTGTTCCTGCACTCATTGTTTATTTGATCAGTTCTATTTACCATATAGAAGCACTTTGTATTTATCCAGTTACAGAATGTAGTCCATCTATTTCCTCTTTGCTGTGTTCTTTAATGGTCAGGACCCCCACAGGACCAGCACAGATCGGGTACTATTTAGGTCGATGATCATTTTTAGCACTGCAGTGCTGTTGGAGTTTTTAAATACTCTCCACTCACAATGCACTAAAATTTTGGCAAACCCACTCCCCTATAAGTGGCCAGTGAGTGTATATAAAGTCGATTCCAGTTAATGGGACCACATTGGGGCTGTGGTAGCCTAGCAGTTAAAGTGCTGGACTCTGGACCAGAAGGTCCAGGGTTCAAATCCCACCTCTGCCAAGCTGCCACAGTTGGGCCCTTGAGCAAGGC